>BMAV01015476.1:627469-659994 GCA_019973955.1 Trichonephila inaurata madagascariensis
GCTCTGGCTGTTTAAAGTACCGGCAATGCGTACTAGAGGAGTGCGAGTGTGAGATCCAATACCGCCCCATACCATAATACCCGGTGCAGGACCAGTGTGGCGGTGCATAACGAAGCTGTTCAGCATCCTCTCTCCACGGTGTCTCCAGACTCGAATCCGATCATCGTAGTGTTGCAAATAGTTGCGTGACTCGTCAGTTGAGACAACTTTATTCCATTCTGTCGCCCACGTCCTTCTTTCATCGCACCATTGGTGGCGGAGACGTCTGTGGTTCTCCGTTAAGGGTAGACCAAGCAATGGAAGTCTTGCGGATAGACCACTCTGCTGTAAATGGCATCGAATGGTACGCGCAGACACTGAATGATGCGTTACAGACTCAATGTGCTGTGCTATGGTTCGTGATATGACTGAGTGATCCGTCACTGCCATGAGCACAATTTGCCTGTCCTCACTTGAAGTGGTGCACTGAAGTAGGTTCGATCGACCACGTCGGTCCGTCATACCCTCCTGCATCCAACGGTCACATATCCGCATTACAGTTGTTTGGTTTCGTCCAACACGACTACCGATTTTCCTGAAAGATAATCCACAATCTCGGTAGGCCACTATCCTTCCTCCGTCGAACTCGGATACTTGATCAAAAGCTGATCGTTGTTTTCTACAAGACATAACTGATCGGTTTTTGAAAAGAACTACAAGAAAAATACAATTGCCGAACTTGAAATCGTCGAAATCTCCAAGCCTTAAATAGCGCTTTGAGGAGGCGCCACAGGCACGTGTGATGTGTGTCTGCGCTGAAATTCTAATCATTTGCATATCTCACCTCCGCTAATGCATGTTGTAAATTTCATGTTATTTGCATGTTTCCTTCAGGGTTTTGCATTTACGGTGGCCAGCAGTGTGTGCATTAATTATGTTTGTGAATTGGGTATTAAATCCAGAAAAACTGGTTTGATTTGTGAAGATAATACAATGATTTATTTCAATTGTATCAAATATTTGTGTTAAAATTTATATTTGGCTTTTTACATCTGTCTCAGGTAAAAATCTTGTGGCCGCGGTAGCCGAGTGGTATAGGTATCGGATCGTGGCTTGCCTTGTCACGAGTTCGACCCCAGTACCACTAAAGACCCGCCGTGTAGGGTAGCGACGCACGTTAAATCTGTCGGGAGCTGAAACGTCCTCCCGTTGGTGTGGTGTGGTAGGAGAGGTGGTGCCAGCTCAGGTGCCATCCACGTCACTTGACCATGGTTCAAAATTACGTGATCCGTCGCCAAAAGCCCTCGTGTAGCTGAACAGTGTGACGTTAATATTCAATCAATCAATCAGGTAAAATCTTATAGCCTCCTTCCTCCCCCATTTATATATGAAATATTTAAAATTATTAATTAAACACATATTCAGTTCTAGTTTTCTTCGATACTGCACTTATTATATTCATAATTTTTTATACCGTTACTCTTAAACATGCATCTACTAAAAATTGTACCCCGCAGAACATTTCCTAAGATTCGAAAATAATCCCATGTAAAATTTATAATGTAAAATGTCTTCAACGCAAGAAAATTACTTGAGTAAAATCTATCGTATCTATTCAAAAGATTAAATAACAGGCTACAAAAACATTTCTGATAGGTTTCACAAAAGAGTATTTATTGCATTGTTTCGTTTTACACAACGTTCTGGAAATAATATGTTTAATACAAACAACATTATTCTTCTCTTTTAATATGAACTAAACCTCCAATTTACTCATTGTCGTAGTTCCGAAGTGGTAAATATCGTTTCTATCGAGTCGTGAGCTCGAGTTTTGGTACCATTAAAAACCCATAATGTAGAACAGAGGTTCCCAAACTTTTTGCTCGCATAGACCCCTTGCCATGTTTTTCGTCTTTGAGTAGACCCCTGCTTACTTAATATTAAATTGTTGCACATTAATCAACTTAAATGTCTTTTTGACAGTTGGTATAGAGTTACTTATTTCAAAAGATTTAGATTTTTAACTGTATGAAGTACAGTGCTTAAAACCTTAAATACATGTTAATTTTAAATTTAATAATATATAATGGGTAGAATGGTCATCGGGTCACGTGATCTCCGAAGAGGTCTAAATCCCCTATCTTCAAAATATGTGGTTGACATTGACAGATAGAACTTGCCATGGTAATAATATATAAAATAACTGAGCCCCAAACAAAAAATGCTTTTAATGGGAGAGATGAATCTGGCGCTTCAGTAACAAATTTTCAACATTTGGCATCAATCAGGTCGAGCTTAACCCTAAATTTCCTCGGTTAGTACTGTCCAATCGTTTATTTATTTATTTTGAGATTGGCAACCGCGGTGAAATTCTTGTTCAGTAGGAAAAGCAATTAAAGAGTTTCGCACGACATTCCATAATTAGGAGTATATTACAGGTATGTATTTTCAATACCCAAACTGCTGGCATCCATTTCTAAACTTTAATTTAACATCTTCTTTAGTGCCTATTCCTATCAGTTCCTCTTGTAATATGACATTTATTTTCTTCAATGTGACCATATGATTTCCTTGTATACTGTGGTATTACCATACTCAAACCTAGTTTAAAAATCTGAATAGAGCTTAAATAAAAGTAGGTTAAAACGTCATCTTCCAAGCAGATTGTCTGTGACAAAATGAGAAACTGGGAAAATTCGCAACGTCCAATATTACACTCTAGCAAGAAAATCTGATGGTCCCTTTTTAATGAAATATATGCTGCCATCTTGTAACTGGGCCAATTAACCTCATTAAATTTAGTAAATAAATCTATTTTAAATAGATAAAATCTAGTTTCCCCTTGATTACATTTTCTTTTAAAATTAGTCACGATCTGGTTTAATGAGAGCCACTATCGTAGACCCCCATTTACACTTCATGGACTCCCAAGTTATTTTTCACTGACATGGACCCCTTGCAAGTCATCATATACCCCTGTGTGTGGGGGGGGGGCTCATATAGACCACTTGGGAATCACTAATGTAGAAGGATAGATATACATTAAGCCTGTGGAGAGTGGGCGTCAAAACTGCATTGTGGCAATTGATATCCACCAACATGGCGCCACACTAAAAAGGGATACCAGCTCCCGGGGAATATACTAGATCTTCAATAGTAATTACCAATCTGCAGCCCCATAAGGAAAAAAAATGTCAAATCATTTTCTGTCTCTCTCCTTTTATATTCGTATTCATCATCCCTAAAAATGTTTGCTTTAAAATGTAAGAGTTTCTGCCAGGTAAATATATATAAAAAGACCATCTTAAACTGTAAAATTTGACTCGATTGACAAACCGTTCAGATACGCATCACCTTTTAGGGTTGTTGTTTGTTTTTTTCGTCGGAGGGATCTTATTCTTCCTTTATAAAATATTGTTCTCTAGCTGCACTTCCTCGCTGGATGGATGAAAAAAAAAACAATAATAAACACCGAGAATTTTGTGTCTGCGTTTTTGACATCCTTGAAAATGTCAGTCGGTGACAATGGGGGAGCCAAGAGTGCGAGAAGAAGAAGGCTTCCCGCCTGGCGATCTGCACACAGCCCCACGCTTCACTTGGCGCTTCCTCAGCTCTGAGATAACACACATCGTGACCTTGGAAGTAACAATGCCGTAATATTTTACACTGTGATAATAAAACACTGCTGGCATCACATGAGCACAAAGAATTTTATTGTCTGAAATATTTGTAAAATAAAAAAGAATATTACTTCGGGTATACCCTTATACCATTCAGCGTTGACGTGATGGATGTTTTACACACTATAAACATTAAAATTATTGGATGGGGAACTTTCCTCAATGTGTCGTGAAATTTTTAGAGAATTTGAATCTCGTGGTGGGCTCGAGATAGAGCGCGACCTCGCTCCAGGTAACAGAAGTAAAATCATAAATGGATGAAATTTCAGATACGTGAAAGTTTTTCATCTTAAATCCAGAATTAAATCCTAACTCGATTGAGCTGTAATATTAAAGGGAAAAAATTGCGTGAATGATTAAGTGTTGATTAGCGTCGCACACTAAAGCAACACGAGAGCTATTGGTGACGGACCTCGTTATTTAGAACCATGGTCAAGTTGTTATGGTTGCTATCCGTGGTCCATCAACACTAACGAAGAACCGCGAGTTTGGGGGAAATTACTCTTTAACCATTGTTTAGGTTTAAAACGACCTTCCGCAGAGATAACTTAATTTTATGCTAACGTAAGTGCTATTTAAACCCTGGCAACGGGTGTATTAGAGTTAGACGTTAATCGTTATTGTGAGTTGTTAGTCCTTACGTTATCATCCAAGCAAGTACTAAAAAAGTGTAATTTTAATTGAGAAGCAGATTTGAGGAGGACTGTAGCAGCTTAGGAAGGATCCGAAAAGTGATCTACAATCGGATCAAGAGATAAATGTCTATTTGATTATCTTAAATTAGGAAACGAATTAAGATTTATCCCATGGCTATTAAACTTGAATTAATCATAAGTTGATCAGTCAGAAATAAAAAGCAATTACTTTTATAACGATGTCTGCTTCTTCGATGACCCAAACTTCACCTGCAACCTCCGAGTTGTGACAAGTTGGCGAGAATGACACCTGAGCTGGTACCCCCTCTCCAAACTGCAACAGGACGCCTAAGGGAGAACTTTGAGCATCGACTGATTTAACGTGTACCAACCCCTCTGCATGGCACTAGGCTCGATCTCATGACACACTGGCTGCAAGTTTGTGATTATAAAAATTAGGCTATCGCGGTCACAGTACCTCTGTGCACAGAAAAAAATGACGTATTATGAAATAAGACAAAACCAAATAGTGAATTATGCACACACAAAAACAAATCTACGCTTTCACTTAAGTAAATTGGGTTAAGAAATAATTCTTAGAAAATATGACTGTTTTGCGTTTATTAATTATGGATTTTTTTAAATGTTTGTCCGGATTAAGCGAATATGGGGTCTCCGTCAGTGGCGTAACATACATCCCCGCATTGCGGGGGAGCCCAGGGTTCTAGGGGGGCCCAAAAGCCTGACTTCGCAGGGGGGTCAAATGTTCTCCGTTACGCCACTAGTCTCCATTACTGAGGATTTTCTTTATTCAACGAACAGACTTTTTTCTTTTGTGTTTCTGTTCAAATTAATGTCGTTCCGACGATCTGCATGAGAGCTGTTGGTGATGGAGGTCACTTTTGCCGAGTGTAAAGGGGATCTGTCATGTTCCAAATTCTTAACTTTGTCACCTTTTAAAAGTTTGGAGAGTGGGAGCTAACTCACAGGTTTCACCATTTTGAATGAGGTTTTTGATTATAAGGTCCGTTGCCGGTAGATCCCGTGTTTCTGCAAAGCATGAAGTCAATAGATAATCATGAGAGGTACTTGGTGAGGAAATTGAATAATTTTGATTTATGATAAAAAGAGGCATAAGCGAAAACAATACCTGAACTCGAAAATTATTATGTATCGTCAAAAAAATGATACATAATAATAATATAAAATATTATCGAGACTCTCTCTGCTGTTTAAAATATGACTGACGATTTAAAAACATTCTTACACGTGTATTTGTTGATGTAGTGTTTAATCCTTTTTTTTATATATAAATTATATTTAAATTTGATAACTAAAACTATATAGCGAAATCATTATTCTTTAAATAACAGTTAACATTTTCGACTGTTTTCTCGTTCCCTGTGGTATCAAAGTGTTAATCTCAAACTGCATTACATTTCTGTTACGTATGTAATATATGAAATCTTGACTGTGAATATATATATATTTTTAACATAGCAACAATTACTGTTTAACTATGCATACGATCAAATTGACTGGATAAATTGATTGACTGTGATAGATTTTAGTTAATACCTTTTCGCCTACTTCTGCTCCGATATGGCGGTCATATTCGAATTGTTATGGGTCCGAAAACAAAATCAATAGTGTTACGAAAGCCAAATGCTTATGGTAGCGGACTCGTGGCCAGCGTTTTTCTAATGGAATCACTGGTTCAAGTCCTAGTGCGCTACTATAATTTCGTCATGTGTCGGAGTTACATTGCGTAAAATATTTTGAGGCTGAAAGCTATACATTTTGCGTAGTGTGGCAATCTGTAGAGTGCTATTCCAATTTGGGTATCATCCTTCTCATTTTATCGTTTCACAATGAAGTAACTGTCTGTGTTTCATATAAAAGCCGAGATGTTCTGGAAAATTTGCCCCGCTGCATGTCTTCTTCAGGTAAAACGCGCACGTGTCTTATTTGTCCCATATCGCTTCTACTTTGTGTCGTAATTAAGTATCGTCCATGTTTGTGTTTGCGTGTGTGTTTATAAATGTGCAATAAATTGGATTATAGATTACCATCTAACACAAAAGACTGCAACATCTTCTACATGCACTTCTATTCTCGGCCAAATAATCAATAATTAATTACAAGAAAAACCATTCCACTCTCCTAGACGTTATATATATTTATATATATATATATGAATATATAATGCATCACATTTAATTTTTTACATTTGTAAAAAAAATGGAAAAATGGATTTGTTTATTAAAAATAAAAGTAAAAGAATTTCAATTTATTTTCTTACATCTGCAGTAAGATGTAGTCTAACCATTGTGTTTTCTATTATTCAGTTCTCAAAATGCAATTTTATCAAATAAATTAACAGAAGACACATAAAGATGTATTATTATTATTTTATCTTTTTATAAATGCAAAGTAAAAATCGATGGCTTCAATCACTTAAAGTAATATTCTTTATTTCAATCTTGATAAGTCTTCATCTTTTTAAGAAGTATATTTCTGACGACCTATAGATTTTTGTTGGACAATTATGAAAAAAAATCCCAGTGAGAAACATGCAACTATCATTGCTTCAATTAGAACTTGAAGAGATTAACACATGCTAATACACATGAAACAATTCTTTACACAATTTTCTACTAATATCTGTAATCTTTCTCTAATCTGATTTTAATTTCACATAGCAGATTTTAACTAAGTTTCCCAGCTTTTGAGAAGGTAGGTCCGATATTTCCAAGAATATTGGTATCTTAGAGTTTGATGACGTTCCATACCATTAAACATATCCAATATATTGGCTCAATTCATGACGATCGCATGATAAAGACAAACACGCGTTCTCCTTGGAATTTAAGACAAACATTAAACTAAAAGAACTTTTTCTATTCGTAAAACTGAAATAAAATTTCAAATTTCATAATAGCTTAAAAATGTTTAAATGCTATGGAAAAAAATTTAAAAAAGATTTTAAAATTAAAAAAAGAAAAATTGTAATTTATACATACACTTTTAAATATAATGCATTTTGTATACAAATGTACTTTTTAAGAAAAAGTTTCTACCAAGTACAAAAGTTGGCAACAACGAATCGCATGAACTGATTAGCTGGAAACACAGTTTTTTTTTCATCGTGTGACTATGACGTCACATGAGTTTTTGAACTGATTGGCTACACGTTGTTATCATTATCATGTGACTGTGACGTCACATGAATCTAGACCATTCAAGCAGAGTGTGTGGCGTAAATTTTTTTTTTTATTCCCTCTTTTTCTTTTAGGTCTCCTAAAAGTAATTCTCAACCTCAAAATGCTCGCAATATATTTTTTTCATAGTTCAATTTTTAATCGCAGTAAATTTCACTTGAAATTATACCAACATCTAAATATTTGATCTTGCCAAATCTTACGTTATGTTTTTTTCTCAATTTCTTTTGATAGTGATATTTTCCCATCAAAAAAGTATTTATGATGTCTTATTTTAAATAAAACCATGAGAAATGATGTTCAAACAAAACTGGTTAAATGTTACAATAACTTATATGACCTCTTATGAATTCTCATTTTTTAAAATATTTTTTACTCGTCAGTTTTAGATAGTAAAAGTAGCTTCGAAATCATTAAATATTTGTTTTAAATATCCTTCTTCCGAATAAGTAAGGTGGATTTCAGATACACTGGTTGGTAAAACTATTTAGAGATAAAAGTCTTCACGTTGGCGTAAGAAAAGGAAGTGAGAAGTAAGAAAAGTTGGATGCCAGTTCTGGTATTGTCCTGGTCTCCAGGGCCGTTTTTAACCTCCCTGGCTCCCTAGACACTTCAATTTATTACGTCCCCCCCACACCATTTCCAGACCAAGAAATGGTTGGGGGGGGGGGAGTTAATTCTTTTTAATTCTTACCTAGTCAGTTTTTGTTCGGGATGGATTTTCTCATAACTCTTTCGCTCTTTTCCTTTCCTTTGTTTTTGTTCTTTAGAGAGTCCTTCCATTACCCAAAACCTAAGGACCCTCCGTGTCCTAGACTGTCAACCTGCAGCCGTAAGGAAAGGAGATAGTGGCATGGTTTGGCCCAGTGGTGCACACAAGGTAGGGTCCTAGGGGCTGGAACCCCCCTCCCCCAAAGCCCTTGGTTATTTCCCAATTGATTATAATTCTAAGTATATAGCACGTAAAATTTAATTAAGTATTTGTTCTTAATGATTAATTTTATTAATTAATGCTGATTATTTATTCAATAATTAGTTTTTTACTGTTTTTTCCCTCGAAAGTCGACAAAATCAAAAGGAGCACGATACAAGAATGGTGGACCCATTCCCTTGAAAAGTTTCTGTGTGCGCTACTGGTTTGGCCATAAACATTTCGTATACATTTTGAAATGTTTACTCTCTTGTACAAACTGTTCTTCATCGAAACCTTTTTGGGTAGATTAGAACAAAGTATTTCGCCTGATTTGTCAGACCTTCTTGCTCCTTTTCATGAACATCTAGAATCTTGTGTTGAGAGCTTCGTAGAGGTGGTACGTTTGCTGTAATTTTTATTATTTTTAGTCCTCCAATTTTTTTGCGCCCTAGGCATGTGCCAAAGTCTATTCTCTTAATCTCCGTTGAAAATTACAAGGTCCGTCGCCAATATCCTTCGTGCTGCCTCTAATGTAACATTAACTCGGATCATTTATTACTCTCGAAGGTGTGGTTGCTATTAAGATCCAATAAGAGAAGGGATTGACACGATTTGTGACGCAATTTTTAATAAAATCCAAGAAAACAGAAATTGTATTTGTTCTTTATACCACAATATCTTGTTTTTCTGTTTCTATATGTACTTACTCACCCGACGCACACATGGCCCTATCAATATTAGTAAAAAAGAAAACAAGAACTAGTTTATCCAGTGGAATTCGTTAGAAATAACATCGTTATTCCGGCAAACATCACGTGACGTTCTTTTACTTGTTGACCAATCAAAATATAATTAGACGAACTCACTGGCACAATCAGGGAGACATCCTATAAAAAAAGCAGACATTTTTCATTTCGAATGTTTGTAGACACTTAACAGACGTCTATAGCTGGCTGTAAAACGAGGTTTTTTTACGCATCTTCAGTGACATCATGCCGGAAAATGAGTGTGCACAGCCGGTTGAGCTCGCCAAAGCCTCCTCCAATAACAGGTATTCTAGTAAGAAAGCTACCGCCGGTGTTTGCCTAGTGAAAAATTCTGTAAACTTTGGGCAGAAGCCTTTTACCTGAGTACACAATAGGCAAGAGCAGATTGAATTCGACCTCAATCTGATAGAGGAACCATCTCTATCCAGTCCAACTGTTTGTTCTTATCAATCTTTTAAATTATGTGGAATCAAACACTGAAAAGCGTTTGAGGAACAATAAACAGATATTATATTGTAAAGCCTGTTCGATTGTGGACAGAGCAAATAAAATCGTCTTATTTAATGTTATCAAGGCTATGCTAACATATTGTTAGATTACAGAATGAACTTTTTTCGCAATTTTTCCTTTTGGGGGAGGAATTAGTTACTAACACCCATATTTAAGCCTTTTATATTAAATTCATTTATATATATATATCAATTAAAAGTACATACTTTTCATATACTTTTAATTATTTTAAAATAATCTAAATATAATGGGATTAAAATTGCTACTTAGCAATCAAATAAACATACGAATTGGAGAAAATGTTCAATTGCTTGTGAACTTTTTACGAGTATATATGTATAATAAAATTTAGAATTATAACCACACAATGATATAATGGTGTTGGTTTCTAAAGTATACGTAATTTCTAAATACCCTTTTATATTCCTATTAATACAGAAAAGGAATTGAGTCGATAAAAAAGATGTATCTGTGATAATTTCTACCCAATTAATAAATATGAATCTACATTGAAACAAATTTAAAAAGAGAAATAAGTTGTGCCATTTTGCGATATTTAAGTTGGTTTTTATTTTAATATATCTTTGCTTATTTCTCGAAGAAAGAGAGCTTATTTTATTTGTGTCACAAAAATGACATGTAAGTATGCTTTAAGGTGCATGCTTTCACCAATTTCTTTTTTCATTAAAGCAAGTCAAGAGCTAGCTTACGTTCGGAACCATGATTTTAAAAAAGCGCATAAAAGGATAATTTTCATGCTATTTAGTGCCACTTAGATTAGAATACATGTATAAAATTGTTTTAAGGTCATTGTGACAAAAACAAATATTTAGATACAATATTTCGGCCAAAAATTAACTTAGAATATCATTTTTTCAAAATGTTCTCCTTTTGCGAAAAATGCTTCTATTATAATAATATTTTGCCTGTATATAGCTCAGACCTCTGTACAGAGGATCAACTAAGAATTTTAAAAAATTCACTTTATTTTCAGAGTTACAAGCCATTGAAATAATTATCGGCATTTATTTCTTATTCCCTCTTCCCACTGTTGTCTTAAAACATAGATAAACCCACTTCTAAGTTATATATTTCAAAAATTCTAGTTGAGCCTCTGCACAGAGGTTTGAGCTATAGACAGGCAAAATATTATTTAATAGAAGCATTTTTTACAAAAGGAGAATATTTTGAAAATGGGTCATTCTATGTTCATTTTTTGTCAAAATATTGTACTTAAATAATTTTTAATTGTTATACTATTCTTAAAACAATATTATATACATTTTCTAATCTAAGTGACACTAAATATCATAAATATTATCCATTTATACGCTTTTGCAAAATCACGGATCCGAACGCAGTCGGATACCTTAAGATACTTTTAAGATAAGAAAACTTTTGATTTTGTTTTCTGCAATATTAAGCCATCTTGTCCTGCTCTTCGTTCTTATTGTTGTGTCTAATCTCCCTGACCTACTAAAAACTAGACCAGTTCTATGAAACCTTTCATAGAAATATGGGCAAAATAAGTTTTTATGGGTAAAAAAGATGTATCTGTAATCTAGTCTAATTTTACTTGTCTACCGAAAGTAGAAGTCCGACATGGCTCTTGCTTGTCTTGTCATTCTGAACCATGGTCGACACCTGAGTCGCCCCCCCCCTCTCTCTCTACGCATCTACTCTAAGCCTATGTATCGAAAGACTCAATGTGTATCTGTTCCTTCTACTCTACGATTCTTTATTGGATACAAACCTCGATTGAAACATATCCAGAAGTCCTGATTATTTGGCTACTACGATCGTATTCCATTCTTAGTTGATGCCATCTTGTCATCAGCAGATACAGATACACTTGCAAATCGCTTAAATATCGAGGAAACACGATTGCTGTAAATAAAGCTGCGACGATACACTGTGATTCCTCTCTTGTTTTTTTTACGTCATTCCGCTTTATTGATTCTTATGTCTTTAATCAAGCTCACCTTCGTGGCTGTGGTAGTTTAGTGATTATGGTCTCTGACTCGTAGCCAGCGTGTCATGAGTTCGAGCCCTAGTGCTACTGAAAACCCGTAGTGTAGAAGGGCTGATGTACGTTAAATCTGTCTAGGCTCAAAGTCCTCCCGTTGCCGTGATGTGACACTTTGGAGAAGGGATGTCAGTTCACATGTCGTCCCCGACACTTGACCATGTTTCAAAATGGACTAAACTCATATGACGTCATAGTCACATGATAACTGAGCCACGTGCTTTCGGCCAATCAGTTCATAAATTAATGCGACGTCATAAATATAATCACGTGTTTCCAGCCAATTAGTTCATGTACTTCACTGTTGCCAACTTTTGCTTTCTGCAGAAACTTTCTTTTTAGAAAGTACATATTCGCGTCAACGATATAATAATGCACATAGTTAAGCAAAATGCACTTAATTTAAAAGTATTCGTATAGTGTAAATATTTATTTTTTTAATTTTGAAAACTGTTTGAAGAATTTTAACACGTGAACTCTTTACCCAATCATATCAAATTTTAAATGTTATCTAAACTTTACAAGTTGAACAACTAGTATGTCAATTTTTAATCAATGGGAAACTCTTGATCGCCGTTATGTGGCCATCATGAATTTTTAGTCCATTGTGAAGTTCGTCACCAATAACTCTTCTATTGTAGCTTTGAAATCCAACATTAATAAACAATCAATTGTTCAAATTCAAGCTGAATGTTAAGTTAACACTGTAATCTAAACTGAAAATTTTTTTGAGTTAAGTTTGTATTATACAAGTGGTAATAATATGTATTTTGTTCGGTTCTTGCTGATATATAAAAAAGATTGCTGATAGACTGTCGGGAAATATGTCAAAAGAATCAATACATTCGAAAATGTTATTCTTCGAATTTATTCTTAAATTAGTTTTTTCTTATTTGGTGTGGATACATTGAAATTCTATTAATTAATGGTTGTTTTTAATTTTTAAAAGCTTGTCAGAATGAACAATGAGATTTGTAAATACATTTGTTAAAATAAAAGTATTATAGAGTCTTTAATTTGATTCCTTGGGAATCGATATGTATATAAATCTGGAAAAAACCCCTTATATGTTTGTTACTATTGTTCTTATTTTCAGTACTTTTGCAGTAATTTGCCCTTTTGTGATTGAAAAATATCGTTTAAAAGCAAAATAATATATTGATTTTTAATGATCATTGTATAAATATATATATATATAGTTGCCTTCAATGACTTAACTTTTAACACCATCCTTTTCTTTATATAAATTTGTAAAATGTTCAAAAGCAGAATATGATTGATAGTTATTAGAATGAAAAAATAAATGTATAAAAAAAATTGAATGTATTTTTTTTTTCATTTAATTTCTTATTCGCCGAAATTAATTATTTATAAGAGATCAATGCGTCCTACTTAGTTCAAAACAATATGGTATTGCCGATAAAAATCAAAATGAAGATCTCATTCTTATGTTTATAAAGTATTTTACTTTATATTTTAATTGCTATTATTATCTCATGGTTATCTTTAAACTATTTACTATTTTTGACTGAAAAAAAACTTACTGAAAATTTTAATACCCAAAATATATCTTCGAAAATACAATTTAGCCTCAAGATACAAGCAGAGGAAGATATTTTTTTATGAATGGTTCATTTATAGGTAGTCATTCGAGTCTGAAGTAGGCATATAATTTTACAATTGTTTCATTGTTATGTCATTTTATGTAATTGTTCACCCTATATTTTTTTTTTCACTTTCAGAAGTCAAATGCCTTTGATTATTACTCATAAAACTATAAAAAATATTTTATTAATATACTTCATTCCACAGAAATATTTTTATTTCTTTTTAATATTCCCCTTCGATTTCATTACGTGAAAACAATTAAATTCAACTTATTTATCAATTTTTATTGGGAATTGACGGTATCATTATGAAAATGATTAATCGTTACGTTGATTTTCTTGAAGTAGCAAATGACTTCTAAAATTAGTATTTTATTTCATTACAGGTATATAAAAATTTTATGCTTTGATCCTCTCTTAGGTATTGCTCTTAATAATGGCTTTACACAGCGAATGGTTTTCATAAAGCATCATGTCATTTTAGTTCGTTTTAATGGTTACACTTTTTATTCTGTTTAAGCTAAGGAGAGGAAAAAATTCTTATTAGCAGTTCATAAAGTCATTCAACCTTATTGGGTTTACACTTATTTTTCACCTTTCACTTTGTTTATTTTAAAGTTTCTAAACGGTTTTTTTTCTCTTGTGTAAAAATCACTACCGTAACTCTTTTGTAAAATGAGCCAAGGATTTTATAATTTTATTTTGGCATTTACTTAAAAACAAGTTTCACTCCTTGAAACCTACTTAGGAGCATGGCTGGGATGCCATTGGGAAGATCCAACTACAAACTGACTGAACTTTGTATTGGTCACTCTTGCTTTATGCCCAATATCTTTTGTGTGGAGAGGATGCTCCGAAAAATGTCCATCATCCAAAGTCCCATATTCTTCTGTCTGTCAAGTTTTTAATCATCATCACAACACTTTTTTCCATTTATCTATTTTAACCCTTTGTGAGAAACCCTCACCAAAAATCTATTTGCTTTAATTTATACAATCGGATTCTTATGTTTAATTTGAGATTTTACATTTTACTATTGAAGCTGTGTATTTATCAATTTTATTGGCTATAATTTATTATGTTTTTAAATATTTTAACAAATATTAGGCGCTGTTTAGCCAAAACTGGTCCTTGCACCATAAACCCTAAGACTCACTCACAGGGGATAATCAGCATTGACAGAAATAATAGAGATAAGCGGTTCTTATCCCTTTATCGACCGCATTATGATTTACTGTAGTTTTTTTCATGGGATATTTTTTTTTAATCACTACATTCAAGTAAGGGATATACATAAACAAAATACTCAACTTTGGGAAATTTAATTAGTTAGAGCTAATTAATTAATTAAAGATGTTCAACTTTAAAATTAATTATATACACTGTTCACTTAAAATAAATAGTCAAATCGTTTTATAAGGTCTTAATTCACATACAAAAAAAAATTATGACACTTAAATTTTGACATTAACTATTTTTTCGAGACAAAAATGATAATCCTCGCAATCCGCTGAAAACGCCGTCTGATGAAAACACAGTTTCTTCTATAAAACTGTTCGACTTTCCCGCTAAAATACTCATCATAGAACCCGTAGTGCCACATATCTTGGAAGAGTGGATTTCAAAGAATATTTCTGCTAAATATCGTCAGAATATTCGTACAAATGGTTATTCTACGTAATTTTAAAGTGAGTGTTACTTGTAAGTACCATTGGTCAATAGAGGGTTAAACTGTGGTCCGCGGATCCCTAGGGGTCAGCAGAGCCTCTCTAGGGGGTCCGCGGAGTCTCTTGTTTAATATTAAATTTTCCCTCTTTTACAGCCTTTGAAAGGCCTCGTGGAAAAATTTAAATATGTGCCAAACTAGACTAGTTCCCTAAATTGTCCTCAATGAAAAAACTCTTAAAACTGATATTTTGATCAAGTCGGGGAGGGATGTTCAAAGTCTTGGGGGTCTGCAATGACACGCTGATACATAAAGGGAGGGACGCGGTGATTGAAAATTTAATAACCGCTGATATAGAGGATTAGTAACATCCCGTAATCTCGATTTATGTATGAAATAGAGATTTAATAAATGTTAAAACAAAGTGTGCGCTATTGTGTATGTAGTACACAAATATACAGTTTAACCTAAATAGTTTAAAATTAAAGGAACCTGGCAAAAAATTCGAACTATCCTAAAGTGAAGTAATTTGTTTTTCTTTTTGCATTACCTACTATTAGCTCACACTCTATATTTATTTATTTATTTATCTTGGTGGAATTTTCAATCGTTAATAAAATAATTTTAAAGCGCTCCATTGAGCTGAAATTTTATGTACATGATTATTTTAGATGACGATACAATAATTTAATTTTAATTAATAAAAAATAATTGATTAAAACTAATTATTTAAAGAATTACAAATATAGTCATGTTGGCATATTTTTAGGCGACTTGTGTCAAAACTTTAAATGGTTTTTTCTCACGTTTTAAAGCATTCAGTTGAACTGAAATTTTATAGACACGATTGTTTTGGATGACAATACGATACTTTAATGATAATGAATAAAAATTAATGACCACTTAATGATGTGATTCTTTCCCATGTATATACATATTTATATAAATTGTAAATATTTAATAAAAAGTAGCTAAAATAAAATTTTTCTTTGTTGATCTAAGTAGGAATTGACTTAATTTATTTTATATTACTTGTTTTATATATAAAGTTAACTTTTGGATTTAATGCACAAGCTTTGCTGTACAAAATACGTGCATAGTAGAAATGGAATGCATTTTTGTTTTTAAATTAAATAAATACTTTTACTATGACAAGGAAAGATCAGTGCCTGACATGACACAACAAAGAAAGGGCAATCTCAACAAAAAGTTATCCAGAAAAAGAACACAAGGTTATTCAAGTTGGTTATGTCTCAACCCTGGAAATTCCACAAAGAAAAAGTGATATTCCTAAGTTCCTCACTTCCCTTATCGATGTAGAAGTACCATTAAAATAACAATGCAAGTTAGGTGGAAAGTCTCCTAGACTGTTTTCATCGTAATGTTTTGAGAAAAATTGCACGAAACATGGATATGATTCAAATTTTGAATTATAAAAAATTCGTTATATATATATATATATATATATATATGGGTGTTTTTATTAAATTCACACACATGTATTTAGTAATGGAATAACTTGAAAAATTGTACGGATGGAGTGATTAAAATGTATAAAATTTCCAACCAGTTTAAACATAGTGTACTTTTGTTCAAAAAAATCTAAGCAACAACTAAACAAAAATAAAAAAGAATTATATTTTTATATTTGTTTATTAATTTAGGCAGTTGTTATATGGAAAAAAATGTGATAATTTACAACGAAGAATAACTTTTTTTTGCTATACACTAAAGCGTTAATGCATAATAATAAATTTATAACCACACATTTTTCTTTTTAGGTATCGGAAAGTGTAACCATTTAAGTAACCAAATCGTGTTGGTAACCAATCGTGTTGGAAGACAAAGAAACCCCATTTAAAGGTAAGTTTAATATAAGTAAAATTTTGTAGCTAAATTCAATATTATGAGCATTTTTTTTATTTATTTAATTGCTGAAAATTTTTTAAAGAATTAACTGAAGCATTGTTTTCCAACAGTTACATTTCAACAGTTGAGTTTAAGTTTGGTGAAATTGGAATTTAGTCTGTGTATTGGCAGAAAAATATATTCAACATAATTATCAGTTTATAATTCTTTTTTTGGAAAATATTGGATGAAAAAAAAAAAAATAAGACAATAGAAACCTTTGAAAAAAGGAGTTGGGAAAAAAACTCATTTTGAGTGAGTAATAAGTGTTTCAGATTTAGAGATAAGTGTAACTCAAATCAGTTTATTGTATAAATTCCAACCTCTCCCTGTTTCCCTGTAATTTATCGTATATAAGTGAATTGTTAATAAGAAAAATGTAATAATTAAAATAAGCGGCTTGATAATTGAATCCTTTATAACAATCCTCTATCTGTGCTTTTTCCTATTATATATATTTCACTTTTAATTATAAATCATCACCAGTGTTTGGTTTGTTGAAATAAACGGAACTATATAAAATATTCCATAAGGGAGTTGAAATTTTAAGTAGGTTTATTTACAATTGCAGTAATAAATATAAGCAGCTATAATTTTAAAAAAATAACAAGTGCGCGTAGCTTAAACCTATCCGCTTTCCTGACAATATTCCACTTTCATTATTCTTATTTCGAGATAGAATGCTGTATTTTAGATTAATTTATTTAATAAAAGAAGATTCAAATTGCGAGGTTTCTTTAGTCCAAAGGTGGGGAACCTTTTTACCATTAGAGGCAGCAGAACTTAGCTGAAGTAGTAATAGAGGACGCCGCATAGGCTGATGTGTACCTATAAAGGCGACTTTTATTAAATTATTATAATGTTTATATAGATTTAACAATTTTGAGTATTATGTAGAACTATTATTTAAAAAAATAAATCTTTATTTATTTATTATTTAACACAAAAATTACAGTATAAAATATTTCTGCATTTACATAAGTTAAAAAAATAATTATAACATCAATTTATAAAATTATTTTTTATATAAAATTAATTAACTCATTGATACCGTTATTACTTTCTATATTTCACTGTTGATATTTTTATTTATGTAAGCTTCATAACACGAAGCCTTAATTGATCCTCTAAATATTATAAATGAGCATGTCTGGTAATGTTGCACTTGGTGACATTTTAACATTTAGAATATACAATTGGCTATTCCCTCGAGCAATCATTCAAACATATATTCCATACCATTCTTTATTTAATTCCATTTATTTTCAAACGGCTTTAATCTAGATAATTAAATATTAATTAATACAAGTGCGAGCTGTACAAGAAACTCACGGAGGCCGCGGGCTCCCCACCTCTGTTTCAGACTTTGTTATGTAAGAAATTAACATTACATAAAAATGTAATGACATTGTTACAGGCAATCTCTGAACATTATATATATATATGTGTGTGTGTGTGTGTGTAATAATTCCCTCTAACATACTTTTAATTAACTCTTTTTAATGATCTATAAATAATCTTTAATTCTTAGGTTTAAAAATAAACATTGTATCCTTAATTGTAATCTGCTAAACCGAAATCCCTATCCCGCGCATTCTAGCCGATCAGAACTACTATTACGTAATAGTCACGAGCTTGTGCACTGCTGGTATATAAACACAAAAATCTGATGTAATCGTGCTCTTTTTTTCTCTGCTTTCCGCCATCATGTAAGGATGTGAATATTTGCCGCTTTCTTTTTCTTTTGTCTTTGTGTTGTGTCCTTCATAATGCCGCATGTGAAAATGTAACGTGCTTAACGGGAGTGTAAATTGTGCTTTAATCTGCTGATGTGTGCTCATAATAAAGGAGGTAAAGCTATTCTGAAGAGGAAGAAAGCTATTACTAAATCAAATATTACAGCTACATACACCAGCCAACCCTACTTCAATCTATTACATATATATATATATTGCTAAGAAAGTGGATCTTAAATTTTAATTTTATGTAGTACACAAAACGTAATTTTTGGAGATCAATGTATGTGTGTGCGTTTAAATCTTTTCCAATTTTTTGATTACTTGCGAAATGGTAACATAACACCGTCATTAGACCTTTCCATTGCACACTTGTGGTAGTAATGAGTTTCCTTCAAACACTATCTTTTTACTAACCTTTCATGAATTAAGTCGCTTCTATCTGCACTAATTTAATTTTTTTATTTCTTCAATCTGAAACTTCCTAAGTTCTAATCCTTAAATAGTATTACTTTGAGAACACTGTTTTCAAAATGCTGTCGTCAAAAGAATGATGTAGTGTGTTTTGCTTACGTCTGAGGACTACACAATTGTTTCGAGTGTCAATACAGAGAGTGGTATAAAGAGTACTGTATAAAGGGGTGGGGGGTTAATGTCATGCAAGTATTTGAGACCTTTGACATTCCCGCCCACTCAGTATTTGCTGCCATTACTTTAACATAATGTCCTTTCTTTTCCCGGATTGGCCCATTTTTGCTTCAATGGGAGGAGCTTTTGTGATTTATGGGAAGTCGGGAGTTTTTCCTTGTGGGGGGGATGAGTTGTTTGAGTGCTCCCCCAACGGCCCTGAGCGATCTTCGGATGCGTTTTAAGAGAAGCGTCGTTCCATTCGTTCTTGGCGATAAGAACCATTTCGCAGCGTAATCTCGATTCCAAGTAACCATTCTGTTTATTTTTTCTTTCCTTTTATCTTTTTTGCTTCTTCCGAAATAACAGATATATGAAATATAATATCTTTCATTCGAAAAAGTAATAATAACTATCATTGCTGAATATGATGATTCGATTTCTTTTTTAGTGGGAAGAGATTATTTTTCCCTTAATAATATCTAATGTGTTCGAAAATAAGAACTAATTCTTCAATAGTACAACAGTGACAATCAAGCAAACAATTTAAAATCCCTGTAAATATTTATTCTTGTATTATAACAAAACAGAATGTATCAAACACATACATAGAACAATGAGATGTAATTTCATTGCTTTCAGAAGTAAATTTTACTTCTTAGGCTCGTTTTTTTTTTCGTTATTTGCATAAGACTTCATTTTTTTTAAAAAAATTTTTAACAGTGAATACAGCATAAATACATATACATATATAAATCAGTACAAACACATATACATATAATAACAAATCAATGCATATAAAAATACTAATATGCAATAATCGTAAGTTATATATATATTAAAGTCAGTTGTGAAGTTCAAATACAAATTCGTACTTTCTATGCTTTCTTTTGTTATCAGCTGATATTCATTTCAGATATGAAATTATTTCATATTACACATTTAAAATTCTCTGTACTTCGGACAAACTAATTGAAATATTACACATGTCATATATAAAACATTTTAATCACGCTGTTATTCCTCCAGAAATTCAAATTACTAAAGTGTTGTTTTACAAAAAGGCTTACGTGTCAGACACTATTTATGCTATTTTTCAAGTATATGTAAGGAATAAACAACTGGTCATTCAAAATGAAAAGCAAAATTACAGGAACAAAGCAGATAAACAATTAATAATTATCTGCTTTTTTCCTGAATTCTTTTTGCATATATTGCAAATATTCTATCTAAAAATTTCACATTATATATACATACAAAATGAAAACTATGGTAAATAAATGTATATACATCTTAGACACATTGTGGTAAACAACTGTGAATATACCATAGACAGAGATAAATATAAACTTATTTACAAAATACATCTATTCAATTTTAACGAAAAGAAAATAATGCTAAGAAAATTTCAAAAGAAAAATCTTAGTCTTATTTTTTCAAAGTTTGAATTACTTAAATTTCTTATTTTATATTTTAAATATATTTTTCTGATATGTGGCTACCTTATGAGTTTCTAAATAATGGAACAAATATGTTTTCTCATACGCATTTAATCACATCAGTATTAAAATAGTACATAAAAATAAAACTAAATATATTCATTAATGTTATTACTTGAAGTATCAGAAAAAACACAATACTCTTTATTACAATGACATTAAATATCTCTCGGATTAAAAAAAAAAATCCTAAATAAAGAAATGATTAAACGTAAATGTACAATGCATTAAACAATGATGAACAACATAAAATAAATTAGACATTGTAGAGTTTCATACATTTTTGTGAAATAATTTGCGAATTATTCAAATGAAAAAGGTGAGAAATATGCACAAATAAACGAAATTAAAGTTTCAGTAGATAATTTGCTCTACGAAAATTTAAAATTTTTATTTCAGAAAATTTATAACTTGTCACATGTATCAGTAATTGTTAATGATTGTAAAATATAAAATGTTGAGCAACAGAATTGAAATCACATTTCGTGTTCATCACATTTAAATGCATAAATATTTGGATAAATATATATATATATATACGAGTATATCTGTAAATTATTTCGCACAAGCAAAATAAAATATTAGCAATTAGTTTAAAAATATAATGGATAAATAAAAATTATACTGCTTGTTTATCATTAAACTACTTTTATTATTTATTATTTATTTCTGGTTATATATTTATTGTTTCTCGGTTTTTCGAAAAAAATTTAGTGTTGTGATACATATACATTTTTATCACAATGAGCAATCCCCGTCTTAAAAAAAAATAATTTACTATAATTTTTTTTAAGTGGAGGTTGCTTATATAGAAATCAATGGAGTAATTTTAAAAATGTATTATCAAAATTGAGCATGATTTTTTTTTTTTTTTTGTAATGCTCTATAGCAATTTTTATACAAAGTATAAATAAATTTTCTTATAAAAAAATATATCAGAAACATTTCAAATGTTATTCCCAGCTTGTAATCATAATGTTCTTTCTTTGTTTAATATGAGAAACCAGTCAGAGATAAGAATCAATTCCCTGTTATTTTATAAGAACTCTTTTTACGTTGTTATTTTAAATACATAACAAATTACTTTATATTGTGTTTTTATCCAAGGCTTTAAATAAATAATTTAAAAATAAAAGAAACTTAAAGATTTTGAATTTATGAATATTTTATATGTTCACTTTTATTTCCTTTTAAAAGCAATAATGATTTCTGGACTAATTCATATTAAGTTCGTTAAAAAGGGAAAATGATTCATAATAAGAATAAAAACGATAAATAAGAATTGAAAAATAATCGTAACGTGATAAAGTGCTTATGTTTTAAATTACAAGTATTTTCTTTAATAAAATTCATTTCATAAACATTATTTTAATATGAATCATAAAAAAATTCTAATTGATTATGATGCTTAAAAGAAATAGTTGTAAAATTTCTTATTGTATTATGGAATCTCAAATGGTGTTTGAATTACTAATCAACAAAAACAGAAAAAAGTTTTTAAAAAATTTTAAAATATGAAGATCTATGTAATATTTGAAGCAAATAGTCGCATGTTGATACAAAATAATAAAACTAATAATTAACCATTCGTTTGCAAATGTTGCTTTTAAAAAAATTACAGAAAATCGTGACATTTAATGTACAGTAAAACAAAAATTATCCGAGATATATTGATAACAAAATTATAACCAAAAATTTTCTTCTTAAAAGTATAAAATTTTCCAAATAAAGTACACTTAATTAAAAATAAAAAAAACCATAGCTTTGAAACCACATGGTTCAAGAAAAAGTCCCGTTTCTGTTTTACGCAGATGAGGCCTTAAAATTGCTTAAAGTAGTCGATTGCTCCAAGCAATGTTGAGAAAGTAATTCATAAATTAACAACTGGTTTAATTTTTCAGGCTTTAGACTTGTTGTAAGTTTTGAAAATCACGTTTTAAATATTAATCCAAACATCGAACACAACCTAAAAGTCCAACATGATCCGAGCATTTATCTCTAGCTATATTAAGAAAATTTGTGCAACAATAAAATAAATAAACAAACATCTTATTTTCTGACAACAAAATAAATAATACCAAAAAAAGAAAAAGAAGAAAATTTGGAAAACAATTTATTTTAACACCTCAATTACAAGGTGAAATATGCCACGGTATTTGAAGTGTTCATGGTCGTGAACTCGTGGCCAGAGTTATCGAGTCTCAGATTCGTATCCTTGCTCCTCTGAAGACTTACTGTGAAGGTAAGTTGAAATCGTTAAATCTGTCGAGGCTAAAAATTCTCACGTCCGCGTTGGGTGGAAATTTGAAGAGGGGCGTGAGTGCATATTAACGTCTCAATTTTCAGTTACTCTAGGGCTTATGGCGACGGACCTCGTCATTAAGTCACGAGGACGTCACCCGAGCTGCTCCTAACTACCACACCACACCCACTCCAACTGGAGGACGTTTGAACTCTCGACAGATGTAACGTGCATCATCCCCTACACGGTGGGTCTTTAGTGATACTGGGCTCGAAATCATGACACGCCAGCCACGATCCAATGCCTTGACCACTAAGATACCGCGGCCACTTGGAGAGTGGAGTGCCAGTTCAGATGCCTTTTAGTAGTGACTTGACAAGGGTTTAAAAGTCCGAGGTCCATCGTCAATAGTCAATTGAGTTGTTTTAGAGTGCAGCGTCAATACAAATTAAAAATCAAAACGGAAATCAGTCTCCATTCAATTTAAACACAGTTCATGTTATAGATCATTTTAGCGAAGACAAAGATTTCATCTGATCTTCCCACAAACAAATTTAATTCAAATTAGTTTATAGTTTTTATCCATTTTTTGAGGCCATATTTATTAAAACATGCTTCAATTTCATATTAATGTTAAATGTAAAAATGGTAGGACGTTAAGTGCTTAAATACACGAATGATACAAAATTAAATGTATAAATCATTTAATATCAAAAATGTATAACTTAAATACAGTAATACCTCCACTTACGCAACCCAGACTTAGTGAACCCGGGGTTACACGATTTTCAAATCTCGTCGGTTCATCTGTATATAAGAGCTTTTTTTTCACCACCGAAACTCATTCAGAATCAGTGCCAGAGCCTAAAGAAATTGGTCATGAGATTGAAGCTATCGGTCTTGGCAGACAAATAAATTTAAAAGTTGATAGCGATGATGTTGAAGATCTGCTGGATTCCCACAATCAGGAGCTAACAATGGATGAGCTTATTGAGAAGAGTCTTTACACTCAGTTCAATCAATACATCAAATAATGGTTGAAAATTTAACTTGAGGCTTCAGTTTAATAGAAAAATGGTTACAAATTTCAAACAGTACAGTTTCCAACGGAGAGCTTGTTTTTTCAACAAAACAAAGAATAAAAAAATTATTAACTTCTACAAGGAAATTTTGGGGGAGAAAAAAAATTCTTTGAGCCAGCAGACTGTTAAGATTTATTGAAACCTTCCGCACAAGAAAATGACTTCGGTTTGCTATTTTGTACTTGTGTTACATAAGATTTTATTAAACATTTGTTCCTAAATTATTATTTGCTTTCGTCTACAATCCCAACTACATATAATTTATACGTATTTCTATGCAAAATTATACCCCGACTTACGTGAATTCTCTCTCTCTCTCGCTTTCGTGGTTATCATTCAGTTCCACTTATCGCGTAAGCTGAGGGTATTACTGTATACACTTGTGAATACACATACTTAAGACTTTGTGAAGATGATTTTGTATACTTTTATATGGTTTCTCGAACTCTCTGAATAGCGTTTTTATCTCATCTTACTCTATTTTGGGGTAGCATGGAATGTATACCCTTTATTATCTTCTTTTTTACATGGTCTGTTGAGGAACACATAAGAAAATACTTGTGGTAAATATTAAAAAATTAATTTAAAAAAAAAAAAAACTCAGCAAACAACATTTCAGACATCATATATATATATATAGATAGATAGATAGAGAGATAGAGAGATAGAGAGATAGATAGAGAGAGAGAGAGAGAGAGAGAGTCTATATATGTAAATTCTCTGCAGATGAGAGATGAACATTTATCAATCAAAACCGAAAAATACAGAGATAGTAAGAAAACCATACATTGAAGGATATATGAGAAATTAAAATTTAAAAAATGGGTGCTGCAGTATTATAAACATTGCTGACTTAGGACAGCTTATATATAAAATAATTTAGATAAAAGTGGGGTTGAACATGTTTTGTGGTCAGCCAACCCCTTTCCCCCTTTATGTTAATAATACTGAGCAAAAACCTATTGAAAATAATGGTTAGAAATGTCTAAATCCATTACAAGATAGAGGTAACTTACCTAAAAATTGCACTCAAAAATGCAGAGCCCGCCCTAAATCGGAGTACAATAAATAAATTTTTGCCAGATTCTTTACCCAAATGCAAATTCAAAGCAGGGGAAGGGCTGAATTGCAGCACTTAACAAAAGTATGAAAATAATAGAAATAAAAATTAAAAAGAGAGTTTACAAACTACCATAACTTTAGTGACACTAGAGTTATATATGGATTAAATAATAATAAGTAATTTTATTAAATATTAGAATATGGTGGTAACTATAACTAGAAAAAAATGATAATTTTTTTGTAATAAACTATTATTGTTCTAAGGAATTTTTATCCGTACTATTTAGAATTTCTTTATTCAAATAGCTATTAATAAAATTAATTGGGCATTTCTGAATTAAGCAATATTTAGTAGAATGTTTATAGTTATTTATTTTTTCTGATTTTTTTGAAACTAGAAATTGATTGCGTTATATATAATTAATAACAATATTTCTGAATATAGAAACATGTACATTATTCTCCCAATGAGTAACTTTTGTAATATTGAAATTAAATTCTTCTCTTTTATCTTAAATATTAGTAACTAAAACATTATCTTTTAATTTGATACGTATATCAAGAAAATTTGCTCATTGTTGTTACTATTTGTCTGTATTAAATTAAGATATTGTGGATATATATATATATACACAGCTTTCAACAAAGCTGCAATATAATATCTATTATTTTTCTGGAACAAAAAGGAAAGCAAAACAGAATAACAGGCAGTCAGGCAATTATTACAGCTGACATAATTTAGGCCACTTGTACAGAGACATAGTGTCTCGGGATGTTTACAAAAGTTTAATACGCAGAAGCACAAATCAGACTTTCACGCTTTCCGAGAAAAAAATACCAGCGAAGTTATATTTATAGACGCGGTTGAGTTTCTTGCGGAATGCACAAGAGAGAAAAACATATTACTAACCGATAAAAAAAAGATGACAGAGGAAAGAACCGATGCAAAAAAAGGGGGACATAAATTTTAAAATTTTAAAAAGAAATTAAAATAGGCTATATAATTTTGCGCAAAAATGTGTTTATTCAAATTCAAACACTGAGGAAATTTGGCTTTGATTCCACTGTTATTGGCATCACAGCTACACCAGCTTAAACCGACTTATAGGGTTTATTCTGTTTTCTTAACTATACAAAAACTATCAGTCTTTATTCATTCAATAAATCCCTTCTATTTGCGCAATTTTGGCTTTACGGAGAAAATAACTATGTAGGCTAAATTATACATCCTGAATTATATTATAGTTAAGCCTTTGTTTTTACTCTTACCTAGATTTTCCGTATATATATTTTAGTACTTCCCGATGAAACCTAACCGAAAAAACGCGTATTGTAATTATATTTAAGTTAATATTACAAATTAAGTTGAATGTTGTTTTTTTCCCCACTTTTCATATTTTTTGTAACGCATTTTGACGTAATTTAACTATAATTTACTCAAGTCAGAATGCAAGTACGTTCATTTCCTCCGCTGAAATAAAGAAAATGTGTGAAACGGAGTGGGTGAGATACCCGAAACATTTAGAGAATTTTTCTGTTACTTATAGAGTACTAAAGTGACATGTTTTATAAAAAATTTATAATTAAAAAATTAATTTATAGTAAAATAATGCATTTTTTAATTAATTGAATTTTCTTTAAGTGTTATATAAATAAAATAGAAGACACAACGCGACATTCTTTAAACAATTGTAACACAAGCACAAATCAGTACTCTAGGATCGTTAGAGGATAAACACTGTACAAAAAAAATTATTTTGATATATTTTTTTTCATAAAATAATTACTGATTACTATATTGAATCACTGAAGCCCTAAAGCCTTTGTTAAGACCCGTTCATACAAAGTTGAGAACTTAAAATTAAATAGCAAGATTTCTTTAAGATTTTCTTTTTTTTTTTCGACTACGTGCGAAACCCTGATTTTGTAAAAGCGTACAAGCGAATATTTTTTTAATATTTAGTGTGTCACTTAAATAAAAATATACGCATAAAATTTTTTAAGAATATTATTAAAGTAAAAATTTATTTAAATGCAATTTTTTTTTTTTTTTTTTTTTTGGCAAAAAATGAACATAGAATGGCCTATTTTTAAAACATTCTCCTTTTGTAAAAAGTGCTTCTATAATAATATTTTGCCTATATATAGCTCTAACCTCTTACAGAGCCTGACCTAGAATTTTTTAAATATATAACTTAGAAGTGGATTTACCCACATTTTAATGCATCAGAGTGGAAAAAATTTAACAAAAATACACCGATTATTATTTCAATTAGTACTAACTCTGAAAATAATGAGATTTTTTTCAAAATTCATAGTTCAGACTCTCTAGAGAAGTAGATATATTTATAAGCAAAATATTATTATTATCGAAGCCTTTTTAAATAAATGGTTTTGAAAATAGGTAATTCTATATTCATTTTTTGTCAAAATATTGTATTTAAATAATTTTTTATTGTAATAATATTCTTAAAGCAACTTTATGAGTGTATTATAATCTAAGTGACACTAAATATTAAACATGAATTCGTTTGTACGTTTTTGCAATATCATCATTCCGAACGCAGTCGTATATCTCGATAACAAAAAACTCCGTTTTATGAATAAAATTATCTTAGTCTTTTGGTTTGATAATAATTTTTCTTACGCGACAATTTTTTTTTCATATCATGCGTACTTTATTCTTTTTATCAATTATATAATATTTTATTGATAAAACGCTGAAGCCATACATATAACTTGATAAATTTCTAATCTGATAATCTAAATTATTATTAATATTTATTCTAATTATGATAATCAATAGGTTCTTAAAGTGGTTCTTATGGAACCCTGAGGATCTTCGTGAATGCTAAGGAGGTTCGTGGTAAATTAAAATTGATTTTTGGGGTGCGTGGATAACGTTAAAGGAATCCGCGAATGATTTAATATTAAGTTAAATATTTTTGACCTTTTTCCATAAATCTGGCCGTTAAAATAAATTAGTAATGAAAGATTTTAGAGTTAAATGTTAGGTACATAAAATATAAACACGGTGGAAGAGTCTCAGGAACGCAGGTTTCAATAAGAATGGAATCTAGCCGCTACACATGTAAAAATTTGTATAAAATATGGAGGTATTAAATAGTCTTGAATCTACTCAAAAAAAAAGTTTAGTTTTGTTTTGTGGATGGTTTAAGGATATGAAGTGGATGCATCAAATTTTTTTTTTGTTTTGTACAAAAAGTAGTATTATTCTTTGTATTGTGTTACGATGATAACGTACGTTACGTAAATACAGTCGGAACTCTATTTAACGAAGTCGCTAAATCCCGAAAGAAAGTTCATTATATTGAAAATTTATTAAATAGAGATTCATCTCTTAATATACTTTAAAAACCACATAAGACAAATTTTAAATTCATAAATACTATATATTATTCACATTTTTTTCAAAAATTAATATCGATTTATTTTTTATCAAATTTATATTTACTTATCCCATAAAAAATAAATTTGTAAGGAAAACAAGAAATAAAAAAAAAACATTGACCAGGAATGCACTGTATTTTCAACTTCAAAAAAATAATTTTATATTAAACCTAATGAAGTTTTAAAGACATTTTCTAATTTTAAGCCTACGAGTAATTTTAAACATACGTTACTTTATAACCAGTAATTTTAAGCATACACTACCACATACGTCCTTAAATTTAATTACTGGTAAATTTTTTAAATTTTATTTGAGATTTTTGTTTGAAAAATTACGGCAATTTCATTGCTTTAGGTGAGTTAGACGCCTGGTAAAACCAGTTCTTCATTGATCACCATAAAATGTGCTAAAAGAGAATAATTTGAAAAATCACCTAAAATATATTTTTAAAATATAGAGTAAAAAATCGAATCTCACAAGAGAAAAAGTTCACTAAATAAAAAATGCATTTCGTTACAGAAAAAAGTTTGTAAAATAGAGAAATTCGCAATATAGAAACTCGTTACATGGAGGTACAACTTATTTTCAAATACAATTGAAATTTTACTGTACAAAAATTTTGCAACCAAAGTTGGACTTTACATTTCTCCTGCGCATGACTCAAAGTTAAATTTTAATTTTTCTATTATGCGTGTTGAAATATATATTTCGCTTGGGGGCTTATGGCTAAATTTTTGGTATTAAAAGGGATCATGGGTGCAGTAAGTTTGGAAACCTGTGATCTAAACTATACTGCTCATAACTCGAAAGGAAAGATGAGACTTCGTTTTACAAGGTAGGGAGAAAAATATATCTTTGAAATCAGAGGAGAGGAAAACAAATTTATCTTCTGTTTAAGGTATCCGATTTTTTTTTTACTTTTTTTTTAAGTCCGGAACCCTGATTTTGCAAAAGCGTATAAATGGATAATATTTATGATATTTAGTGTCACTTAGTATATAAAACGTATATAAAATTGTTTTAAGAATATTATTACAATAAAAAATTATTTAAATACATTATTTTGACAAAAAAATGAACATAGAATGACCAATTTTCAAAACATTCTCCTTTTATCAAAAATACTTCTATTATAATAATATTTGGCCTGTATATAGCTCAAACCTATGTACAGAGGCTCAACTAGAAGTTTTGAAATATATAGCTTGCAAGTGGATTTATCCATATTTTACTACAACAGAGGGGAGAAATTTTAAGAAAAAAAACGCCGATAATTATTTCAATGGGTGGTAATTCTGAAAATAATGTGAATTTTTCAAAAATCCTAGTTCAGACTCTCTGGAGAAGTCTTTACTTTATGTAAACACACACACACACAAAACATTATTATTATAGAAGCATTTTGTATAAAAGAACGTTTTAAAAAAAGATTATTCTAAGTTAATTTTATGCCTAAATATTGTATTTAAATAATTTTTTTTGTCATAATGTCCGTAAAACAATTTTATACATGTATTCTATTCTAAGTGACTCTAAATATCATGAAAATTATCCATTTATGCGCTTTTTTTAAATCACGGCTCCGAACGTAGTCGGATACCTAAGAAATAGCAATTTGGGGAAAAGGTTATGCAACACAAATAAGTCTATGTTATCTGTATAATGAGTGCTGTACCCTGCTCAACTTAACATTCCCATCTCCGGCGATCCATGCCATTTTAGCTTTGTCGGTCTCTTTACCCCCTTCAACAAGAAAATGTCTGGGAACCGGATCCCACTGCCCAATTCCATGGATACTACACAAAGAGGACTAATGGCTGCTCTATATATCAAAAGATCTTGATTTCGAAGCTTTTGTAAAAAGGGGCCGCCTCTTTTAAGGTTGGTAATTACCAGTTCCAGAGACTTGTTCGAGATAAATGGTGACACCAATTGACGCCAGGGAAACTTGAAAAGCAGACGCTTTGTCCCCTCTCCTGTAGGATATTAGCCAACCAACAGGAGTTTTAAGATATCCTTGATGGCACTGTGTCCAATCACCAACAAGCACATAAGTTGGGAAGTCATCGACAATCTCCGCAGAAGGAACTTGAAGAGAATTCTTCCGCCTGGATTGTGAACATCTTTTGGATGACACATGTGCCACTTCCCTCCCTCCCCGCCTTCTTTGTTATCAGTTTGGGAAATAGAACTCCCGTATTTTTAGGCCCACCCGTGGGATAGTCGAGATTTATTATTTTATTTTTTTATGTTTGGGCATTGAGTTTTAAGACGGTAAATAAACGCAATTTGGATCGGTATCCTCTTTGAAGATAAAATTCTCGACAGATTTCAGGGTCGTTGAAAAAGCTGTTGTTGACTTCGATAGCTGGTGGCATTCACTTGGAACAAGAGAGGAACAAAGCGATTTGACTTAATTTATTGTGTAACTCGGCAAAAATCAGTTGAACAATTTATTTATTTATTTTGTCTTTTGAAATAAATAATGGAGCAAATCCCTTTCGATGATTTTGATTCCTTGTACTGATAATGCGTTAACGCAAATGTTATTCCAAAGAATGTTAGCAAGTTTTCAACTATTTTTTGCCGTAAATTTCATAAGAGGACTCGATCGCAAGCAGATCTTTCTTAGGCCGAAAATTTTCGTAGTTGTATCTAGAAACGCTCATAATGAAACACCTAATTCTGTTTGATTAATCGCTTCCACACACATCGAATAATTACAATGTGTTAAAATCTTTGTGTACGTTTATTTATACGATACACGCGTAACCATTCATAAACTTTCCCCAATAATGAATTTAATTATTCGAAATATATTTATTGCAATAAAAAACTTCCCATAGTATTGTGGACTAAAATTCATATAAAATATTTACTTACTGATTGATGTCAACTATCTTAATTTCTATTCGATCAAGATTCCTCAAAAAATGACCGAGAAAAGAATTCAAATACGGAAAGTTATGAAATAATTGAGGGAATGTTGTTTTTGCTTTGCGAAATCTTCGCGAACCGTTATTTTTAATTCGGCTTTTTCCACGCGAGAAAGGTTTTGTAAATGTTTTTTATGTTACATCACCCTTACTTTTTATTTCACTTATTTTACTCTAATTTCTTTAATTGCTCTTTAAGTTTCATATAAAATTAACATGAAGCCTTCGGAAGAATTGAAGTCGTTCCACGCTAAAGCAGAATGAATACCCATATTGAATACATTTGATATTACATTTATTTACTTATTTCTAATGACAAGGTGGTCTTCCAATTGGTACCTGTCCACTATTGCATCTTTGAGAACGAACAGCTGAACAGCTTCACGAAAAAGAGAAGATCAGCAAACGAATTCCTCTGCACTTTCTTTACATTCTATCTGGGTTCGGCAACCTTTGGCATACGGTACAATTCTCAATGGCACTCTGCCCTACTCTAAAAATTTGTTAATTTTTGAGTGTATGAAAGTTGACAAATTTGTAATGGACCTTATTTGACAAGCATCTCCAGAAGAATGGACATTTGTGGAATTACAAAAAGACCTGAAAGCTAACTCTAAAGATAAATTGACAGCTATTTCGTAATTAATTGTACGTCATTGCTGGAAAGATTTAATTGTTTGAAGAGAGAAAATTCTTCGTACTCTGCTTTTTGGTTTTGTGGTTCTTCATATCAAAATAAAAAATCTTTCCTCATATGAAAAATATTTCGAGTTTGCAAAAAAATTGTTTAACAGATGAATACACATAGAATCGTATCAAATTGAAAGCAACACATTATACCCCTTATTCTGAGATATGAAAGTAGAGCGGTGCAAACACTAGTTTCACATTAAAATTTTCATTTATCTTTTTGTTTAACTGTAATGAAAGGAAATACAAACGGACAGTAGCGCACACAGGAATTTTTCAAGGGGGTGGGGGTGAAAGTTCACCATTCTTGTATCATGCTATTTTTGA
>BMAV01015476.1:660094-676685 GCA_019973955.1 Trichonephila inaurata madagascariensis
CGCCCCCGGACCCCCAGGGACCCCCCTTGCGTGCGCCACTGCAGTCGAACCTTTATATAACGAAGTCCCTAAATCCCGAAAAAAAAAGTTCGCTATATGGAAAACTCGTTATATAGGGGTTCATCTTTCAATTTTCTTTATAAACCACATAAAACAAATTTAAAATTAAAGAAAGCAATTTTTCTAACACCATTTTGAAAATTAATACTATTTATTTTACTTATTTTACCTATCAGAAAAAAAGAAAGAAAGAAAAACTGCAAGGAAAGTTTTTCTTGCTCAAGCACTTACGTTTTGACATTTTCGAGCTACAAGAAACGAAGTTAACAGAACAACTCATCAACGCTACAAATGAACGGATACTAGTTAAAGGACAAGGCGACACGAGACAACTCCACTGAGGATGAAAGGGAATATCGAAGATGTTTCCAGTGAACTGGACAATGGGGATTACAGGTTGCACTTCTTGGGTGAAACGCCCAGAATTCTATTGCTCTCGGTGAGTTAGGCACCTAATTAAAGCAGCTCAAGATTAACGACCCCCATAAAATGAGTTAAAAGAAAGAACAACTTGAAATGTCCAGAGGTACTTCAAAAATAGGGAGAAAAAAATTGTATCACAAGAGGAAAAGATCATTATATAGAACATGCATTTCGCTATTGGAAGGTTGTTTTACAAAGAAAATCGGGAAATGTTCTTGTTTCCTGGAAAAAGTTCGCTATATAGAAAAATTCGCGATGTAGAGGTTCGTAATATGGAGGTTCGACTGTACTTGTATTTTACATTATCTATTTCTTATTTTCATAAACAACTTTAAAAATACATGATATATGTACTATTTAATTTTTTTTATTATTGTTGAAGAAATAGTTATATTTTATACTGTTTATATTTTTACTTTAAGAAATACCTTTAAATCATACAAAGTTAATGCATAATAAAATTGTAAATTTATGTTATTAACCTCTATTCTCTCACTCCGCATGTATTATCGCGGGAATCGAATTGTTTCAAAAATGCCCTACTGTGTGGCCTGCTGAATCCTATTGGTAGCTTGGTTTGACACACCACCGCTAAAAGGTAGCCGACCCCTGCTATATACCTTCAGTTATTGGGAAAAAGTTATAAATCCCAAAGATAGACTAAAATGAAAGCATTGGAATATTGAGGATTTCCAATTCACGTAGGGAACCACCTCAGCAATTCACGTAGGGAAGGTGTTGCCCTGTTCCGGCTTCTGAAGGGACGTAAATGCCTAACAGAGCATCTCTATCGTATTGGAATTTTTTCGAAACCTGGTAGATATTTATTCAACAGATTCTATGAATCGGGACCATCTCTACTGAAGTGCATCACTTTTTGATAGTTCTGAAACGGGGGTCTACTTGGGTGCTAAACTTTTGAGGCAAGACATCTTGTTCACTTCTACATTTATTCTTTTTTGTCATTTGCGTGTACTTTTGTATTTTTATTCGTTGTATTTGATATTATATATTAATTCCTTTAATATTTTTTATTTGATTTTGTACAAGGTATAAACTTATATTTAAAGTTTGAAGTAAAACTTATATTTAAAGTCAGTTACATAACAGTACCCTACTATTCTTTAAAGTTTGTAAAACAACAAAAAAAGTAATTAAATCCGTGCAAAGAAAAAAAAGGAAAAGGAATCCTATTATTTTGAGTTGCTACCAGATTAATCAATTGATTTATGTCGTTCTTCAAAGTAACGAGCTTCACAATTTTGATCATCAATCAAATTACGAGAACGAGCTGATATCCCACTTTCAATACTTCCACACTTCATTAACGTGAGAACTTTGATACATTTTACGTGCATCAGCCCCTCTACACGTTGTATTAAACCAGTGATTCCCAAAGTGGTCTATATCGACCCCAGGGGTTCATGATGGGTTCACGACAGTGAAAAAACAATTTAGTGGTCCATGAGGTGTAAATGAGGGTCTACGATAACTACTCTCATTAAACCAGATATTTTTAACTTTAAAAGAAAATGTAATTAAGTGTGGAAACCATATTTTATATCTATTTAACCAATCTCTTTACTAAATTTAATGAAGTTAATTTGCATTTACAAAGTGACAGCGTACATTTTGTTAAAACAAGGATCATCTTTTCAACTTTTCTTGCCAGGATTAAGCTAAAGGGGTATAATATTGGACGTCGCGAATTTTCCCAGTTTCTCATGGAGGAAGATGACGTTTTAACCTGCGTTCAACGTATTAATGCCCTCTCTCACAGATTTTAAAACTAGTTTTAAGGCATCCGACTACGTTCGGAACCGTGATTTTAAAAAAGCGCATAAATGGATAATTTTCATGTTATTTAGTGTCACTTAGATTAGAGAATACATGTATAAAATTCTTATAAGGACATTTTTACAAAAAAAAATTATTTAAATACAATATTTTGGCAAAAAATGAACTTAGAATAACCTTTTTTCAAAATGTTCTCCTTTTATAATAAATGCTTCTAAAATATTATTTTGTGTGTGTGTGTGTGTGTGTGTGTTTATATAAAGTAAGGACTTCTCCAGAGAGTCTGAACTAGGATTTTTGAAAAATTCACATTATTTTCAGAGTTGCCACCCATTGAAGTAATTATCGGCGTTTTTTTTTTTCTTAAAATTTCTTCCCTCTATTGTTGTAAAATATGGATAAACCCACTTCTAAGTTATATATTTCAAAAATTCTAATTGAGCCTCTGTACAAAGGTCTGGACTATATACAGGCAAAATATTATTATAATAGAAACATTTTTCATAAAAGGAGAATATTTTGAAAATGGGTCATTCTATGTTCATTTTTTGTCAAAATATTGTACTTAAATAATTTTTGTATTGTAATAATGTCCTTAAAATAATTTTATATACATTTTCTAAGCTAGAGACACTAAATTTCATAAATATTATCCATTCATACGCTTTTGCTAATCACGGTTCCGAACGTAGTCGGATACCTTAAGAATGCTTTGACAATGATAATATCATAGTAGACAAGGAATTCATATGGTCTCATTGAAGAAGATAAATGTCATATTATAAGAGGAACTGATTGGAATAGTCTCCAACGAAGATTTTAAAGTAAAATTTGTAAGCGGATATCAGCAATTTGGCTTTAAAAAGACACATACCTGTTATTTATCCCGAATTATGGAATATCGTGAGAAATTTTTTAACTGTTTTCCCTAGTGAGCAAAAGTTTCACTACTAATCGAAAAGATTTAGGGTTAAACTTGACAAGATTGATGCCAAATGTTGAAAATATGTTCTTGAAGGACCAGATTCATCCCTCCCATTAACCCTTTCTGCTACATATGATTTATTTTAATTTAACAGTCTCAATATTTTTTAATTACCTACAAATCAATTATCTGAGAAAAGAAAAGATAACTGCAACGAAATACATGTTAATTTTGTCACTAGAGAGAAGTACATTTTTTCCAGAAATCACAACAATTAAAAAATTTGATGCCTCAAGAACTGTGTTTTTGCTATAAAAAGAACCCATTATATTTTATGCTTCCTCTTGTATATTGACGAAATAAATTACCAGATAAGAAATTTAAACATTTTATGATGAATAATAAAATCCTCATATAAAAAAAAAGTTTTGTAATTTACAGCACTACTGCGCAATGTTGCACTTCTGCAACAAACAAAAAAATGACTGCAATTCAATTTAAAACTGCTTAATTTTTTTTTCATATTTTTCCCTTTTCTTATTACTTGAGAACTAGCTGATATAATTTTTTCATAGGAATTTTAAAAATTGCGAAGTTAAGGGTTATAAAATCATTTTTGTTTGTAGCTCAGTTATTTTATGTATTATTAAATTTTAATTTAAAATTAATTAACATGTGTTTCTTAAGCTTTTTAAACATTATACTTCACTACAATTAAATATTTAAAGTAAGTAGCTCTGTACCAACTGCTACTAAGCTAATTACAGTCTATAACTGTTACAAAAAGACATTTAAGTTGGTAAATGTGCAAAAATTTAATCTTAGGTAAGCAAGATTCTACCCGAAGACGAAAAACATGGCAAAGGGTCTATGAGACAAAAAAGTTTGGGAACCTCCTAATTAAACCAATGATTTTCAACCACTGTGACGTGGCACTTTGGTGTGTCGTGAAAATCTAGAAGTGTATCGCCAATTTTTTAAAAAATTATTAATTATACTCTGATTCATTCGGTTATTTTATAAAAATTAACTAAGGATATTTGTGGTATATTTATCTTATTCTTTTGTGGATACATGGATATAAAAACCCATTTGTGACAACGGATACATCTGTATAGGAATTCACTTTGATTGAAGGGGGAAAACTCATTTCGCTCTGTAATAAAGCTCATTTTGGATAAAAATTAGAGGCGATTATCTCATGATAGCCAAAAAAGCTTTAAAAAATTGTTACAATTGTCTACATCTTATTTGCGTGAATTCGGATTTTCAGCATTAACAAATATAAAAATGGAAAGAAAAAAAATTGAGACTTTTAAATATAGATGAAGAAATGAGAGTGGCATTATCATTTTTACGACCAATATAAACGAAATTATCAAAATCATCGAGCTCAAATTACGCATTAAATATCTTCTCGTAATTAATTTGTAATTAATAACTCATTAATAAGCATTTTTTGTCTTGAATGTTATTTAATTTAACAATGGAAATTATTATCATAGACTATTTTACTTGTAGTGTATTATAGATAAGTAAAATTCCTTTAAACTTATTTTATTGATCGTGTGCTGCAAAATTTTAAAATTGTTAAAAGTGTACCGGAAAAAAAAAGGTTGAGAATCACTGTATTAGATGATGAGAATTAATGAACAAGTATTTTAGTTTCTTCATTATTTTTTAGTAAACCTTGAGATAAATTTAATTTTGTCAAGGCCTGTCATTTTTATTCCAGCGACTTCAATTAGAGTCGATCAAGATGAGGCCTCCAGCATCAAATAGTCTACAAAAAATAAATGAGCTTAGTTCTCGAACTTGGTGATCGTGTACATTATCAGTTGACCAGTCTATTGCGGCCACCAATTTTAAATGACTCTAGTTATTGTTAGAACAAAAGCTTATCAAAATTTTCAATGCAAAAAACATTGAGTTATATATAAGTGAAGGACTATGTGATAACTTTTAATGCATAACTTTTTATCCATAACGGATTTTACAAGCTGTAAATCAGATTTTTATAAAGTTTCTTGTATACAAACTTTCATTTTTACTTAAATTTGTTTATACATCTGGGAATCCATTAATCTGTATTTACCTTATTTTAACAATATATATTTCATTATTCCCTGGTTCTCATTTTAAAGCCAAGTAAATCAAATATAAGCTTCGAAGCCAAAACCTGATTCAAGGGGAACATTTTTTTTTAAAAAAATTAGATGACACAGTACAACTCAACTCTTTTTTACACGGTAGATAAGTTCCTCAGAAAAGCTTGCAAAAAAAAAAAAAAATGTGAAAAAAATACATGCGGCATATGATAAATTTAGAGACATGTTCCACAATTTTAAGAAAATCGTGTAAGATTAAAAATCTCTAAATATTTTCCCGAAAAACCGTGCGAAAAAGTAATAATAACATCCAAGATACGTATTTATAAAACAAAAATAATTCATTTTTATTACAAAAAAAAACTAAAATATAGTCTAAGATCCAATTGAAATTAGGAATAAAATTACTAACAATTATTCATCGCAACTTGATTTCAAGCATGCTCGTTTATTAAGAACTGGATCAAAAATCTTTCCTCAGTAGATATGTCAGGTATGCTCTGTACAACTGCAGACTTTGATTCAAATGAAGAATTTCGATCGTTATCAACGGACTCGTTTTCTTGGGTTTTTTTTTTCTCCCGTCATAACGTCTGCTATTAGCGGATTTTTTTTTTTATTTTGCTTTTTTAAATTGCTTATATAATTCTTGAAATCCTGCTACACAAAACTTAAGATTATGTTAAAAATTTAATTCATGCTCAATGTCAGGATCATAAGTAAGAAAATGTTTTTCCCTATTGCAGCAAATTTTAAGCCTTCGAGAATTAAATCAGCTGTTAATATAATTGAATTTCACCTTCGTCATTATAGACTACTTTATTATTATGAACTGTCCTAAATTCGATCCAATCGCCCTCATCTAAAGGACACGAATTCCCAAATTTTTTGGCGGGGAATTCGTGCTAGTACAAAAAAAATTCGTGTTATTTCAAAATCGTGTGGAAAAAGACCGCGTAAAGAAAAGAGTGGGGTATATATATATATAATTTTATAATTATTTTAAAGAAACACATAATAAAGAAAGAATTTCTAATCATTATGAAAAGTTATACTAAAGATCGAGAGAGAAGAACAAATGATTATTTGAATATGAAAAATCTCAAGAATAATATTCTTTTAAACTCTTCATTCGTTTATAAACATAATTTCTTACGCGTAAATTTTTTAATATTATTGAAAACTTTTATTTTTGGAAATTTTAAAAAGTTTGTAAAAATAAATATAGAATTAAAAATAGCAACATAAAAAAAACTAATCACAACTTTCAGTATACTTTCTATAGAATAATGGGACTAAATTTGAATCATATATTTATAAAAAAAAAATTTAACTTTCTGCAAAAAACTAATCAGTTCAGTCTTGTATGCTAGAGGAAATAAAAAATGTTTTTTTAAATGTCATTATAAAGGGAATAAGAATTCAGAAAGAGTTTTTTTTAACTTATATATTAAAAAAATGTCTTTATGATATTAAATTGTTCCGAATTAGCGAACTGTAATTAAATCATAAACTGGATACCAATCTGGATCTGAAGATAATGCTCGTAAATGTCCATAACTTTGACTATCAAACTGTAATTTAATTTTAAATAAAACTAATATTTTACATTAAAAACAAGCCAAAATTATAAGTATCATTACTATTGCAAAATATTCAAAAAAATTTCATTCGTTCAAAAATAAACATTTTTTTTTTAATTATGCTTCCAAACATGTAATAATTATTGTAGATAAGAAAAAGAGAGAATTATTCTAGAGATTCTTGATTTAATTTACAAATAATTCAATTGAATATAAATTAGAAGAAAATGAATAAATAATTTCAAATGTGTTAGTGCAAATCTAAAGTGTAAATAAAGGTTAGGAACAAATCTTCAAAAAAATTAATACAGCAGATAATGTATCTTTTGTTACCTTTATTTTTCGTCGCAGCGAATTTATTTTTTATTTTAAACTTCCTTTTGCTGTTACCATCAGTGGCGTAATGTACACCCCCTCCCCTTCAACCCCGCATTGTTGGGTGACCCAGGATTCTAGGCGACCCAAGCCTTGACTAATACCATGCACGTATTTAAGCAATTCATAAAATATTAAAGTGAGCCCCCAAACCCTTCTCTTTTTTGGTGGCGAACCCGTGGTCGGCATAGTTTAAGATTCGAGTCTTGCTTCAACAAAAGCGTCTCCTTGTAGAGAGGCTGATCCAATATAAATATGTCGAGGCTCAAGGTCTTCACATTGACGTGATGTGGAAGATAGGAAAGTGGAGTGCCAGAGCTAGAATGTCGTCCTCGTCGCTTTACCAGAGTTCCAAATTACGATGCCCCTTTACAAATAGTTCTGGTATACCTTCAAAATGCGACTTAAGTAAACATAAATTACTTCAATCAATTGTAAAATATTTTAATCTCTTATTAAAAGCTGCTCTTACTCTTATTAAACTCTCCTCCCATTTATTTCATGTATATAGATACTTATTAAGATATTATTAAAATACGCAATATTAAATATATCAAATCTTTTTCAAAGTATTTTGGTGAAATTTAAATTTTACATACCATCATGCAACTTTTTTCAAAGCAGATTCATAAGAACAAATTAAAATCGCATTTATGAAAAACGTAAAGCGATGAAAATTTATGTAATGTTAGATTAAAACTACTCTATGAGATATTTTTTCTTTAACATTATAACAATAGCAATATCCAACTTCATGATGCATCTATCATAATATAGAAAATTATATAATGACTTTTTATTTTGATATAATACATGTTTTAATATCCAATTATTTAAAGTGTATTAATGTTTTAGAATTTGATGTTGGTGTATTTGCAATTAATGATTCAATAATATTTTTTTAAAAAATTGAAATGTCCTGATTTTATTACCTTATTGTTTTAAAAATATATGCCCCTTATGTTAGAAATTTATTATTAAGATGGCATGGTTTTAGAAACATAAATATACACTAGTTTTCTTAATTTTTTTTGTTTATAAAAAGTGTCTATATTGCATTACATAAAATCCATCCATAAAAAAGAGCTTTCTTTGGAATATAACGAACTTATTATATTTCTTTACAAAGTTTTTAATTCCTGTGGTCTTACAAGCCATAATTTATTTTAAAAAAATTTTATACGCAGAGTGTAACACTGAAAATGTAAATTTTAAATTTTAATTCTCAAGTGTATCAACAAAGAAAGGAACATTTATTCGTTATGTATGAGTATATTTCTATACACTTTCAAGAAATATTGTTTTTCAAGTAAATTTAGAATAGCGTAGAGTTAATAATTAATAATACTTAATGAAAGAAAGAAAGAATTTCTATATTCCCGAAAGAGTAAAATTTTTTGAGGAAACCTTATGAATCACTTACATTTAACTTAAATAACATTAAAACGGCTATTTTCTATGTGTTGGATGTTAAAACTTTTAGTAACAGCTTAAAGAACTTATCGTATTGATTCATACATAAACAATGTATACTTAATCAAAGGAATGATAATTTTAATATTTTCCAATTATAGAATCAATTAAAAATATCAGAAAAATATTTACAAATTTCTAAATCGAGGGAAAACTGAACATTTCCTTCCATAAGGATATATATTATATTGTGAACGTTTCAAGTAAAAATTCTTACGATAAAATAAATAAAACACGTATAAATATAGAATACAGAAACGTAAAATTTTTAAAAAATCAGAATTCACAAAATTTTATAAGATTTTTAGAATTCATACAAACAGACGCACATAGTATAATATATATCAGTATTTTTTTGTAAATACCATATTATTCAGCATAGTGCAAGTATAGAACTCTTAGAACTTTTAATTTAATAAAAAATCAAGATATAATTTATTTACAATTAAAATACCATGTAGAAATTCTAGAAATAACCTAAATCTATATATAAACTGTATGCATGTGTGCAATGATTTACTTCATTAGATCTACTAAATTCGAACTCCATCTAATGTTTTGAAAGGAAATAAGTAAACATCATTTTGACATTTCGATAAAAAGGAATAATTATGTGGAACATTTTTTTTTCTTCCATAGTTCAGTAATTAATATGAACTCAATACAGAATAAATAAATAATAATTTAAATCTGAGCACTCAAACAATCATGACAGAAGAACACAGTATTTCAAAATTTTGAGATGTAATTTCAAATTTACAAACAATATATATATTTTTTCACAAACGTGTACAATTTCTGTATTAATAAAAAAGAATTTAAAAGGGCTATATAAAGTATTTTATCGCTTACCTGTTAACGGACAAAAATATTATTGGTAGTGTCAAGCTGTGTTAGATTATTTACAAAATTTCATTTCACAAACATATCCAACAGTTAACATGGAGTATTTAACAATTGCCAGGCAAGTGTTGAGAGCCCTGCAATAAATGTCCATCATTAGAAGAAACATGCTGGTAGCCACGCCTCAATTTGTTGGTGACACTGCAATAAAATCATTCATCAATTCATTCGCTTGGACAGGGTGACATCTCTACTTCGTGGACAAAATGAAAGTTTCAGATGGCATCGGATCACGTGACGTTGAGTTGATTTTTTTTCCCCTCATCCGGTTAATGTTCTAGGCCTGAAATATACAAAGGAAAAATAACAAAAGCTCTTAAGGTAATTAAAATACTACTTACATTCATTATAAATTAAAACATAAAAAAGGTTGAGGGTCCATATTAGTTGCCTTTTGGATAAACTTGATGGGAGGAAATATATGAACAAAAATATCAGTATATTAAAAAATACTGCAATAAAATGTAATAGTATACAATAAAAGGTACATTTTTAGGCCAGCTCGATAGCTGTGAGCTAGCCTGCCCCCCGCCTCGTAAGCCTGAGGTTGCTGGTTTGATCCCGGCTAAAGTCTATAGATTTTCTCTATGTGAAAATCGTAGGCACGCATGTTATATAATTATATGGCACAGTGGAACTCACAAGGGGCTCCCCGGACCCCTCCCCCATAGCCCTTGATTTTCTACGATTGATTATTATCCTGTCTATGTAGTGCATAGAATTTAAGGAAGTATTTATTATTAATAATTAATTTTATTAACTAATGCTAATTATTTATTTATTAATTATTTTTTGCTGTTTTTTTGCTCCCGAAAATCGACAAAACCTAAAGAATATGTTGGACGGCGTGTTGGAGCATGATACAAAAATGGTGGACTTTCGACCCTGGTTCCCCTCCTTGAAAAATTCCTGTGTGTGTCACTGATGTGGCAAGTAAAAAATCTTTTGAGTGTCAATTTGGCTGAGGCACTCTCAGCAAAATTAAATCACGGCAATCAATATTCATATTGAATTGAATAAAATCCAAACGTCAAAATTTGGTAGCGGAAACCACCACTAGATAGGGCAACCAATGAAATGGCTTACTCTCTTGGGGACGTTGTTTCTGCAAATAGCTTAGCTCTCAAAATGCAGCCCATTTGAAACAAACATATTTTTTTAAGAAAATAATTTTTTTTATTCCTTTTTACTCCAAAAACTTGGTGGCGGCAGCCGAGTGATCTTTGACACGAACTCGTGACCTGTGTGGTTTCTGGAGACTCAGGGTGGCCATAGTAGCGTAGTGATCATCGTTATGGTCACAAACTCGTGGCCGGTATGTCATGAGGTTGAGCCTTTAGTGCCACTGAAGACCCATCGTGTAGAGAGCCAAATGCCAATTAAATCCGTCGATGATCAATATCCTCTCGTTGGTATGGTGAGGAAGTTCGAAGAGCTCCATCTCAGACATTGTCACTTGATCATGACTCAATATTGCGAGATCCATCGTCAATCCCCCTCATGCTGATGTATAGTGCGAAGTTTAATTCTCATTTGAACGTGGTTCGAAATTAGGAGTTACATCAACACTGGAGCTCCTGTGACTTTACTAAACAATCTACCTATCAGTAAATATTAAGCTAAAACATATATTTGATTGGTTTAAAATATGCATGAAGTGACATGGAGAATTTATGTATATTGAAAAATTGAATAAAACTTTTCCTTTTATGATATCATTTTATAATTCTTTATTCGGTGGCTAAGTTCCATAGATACGAAAAATAATTTAAGAACTGATAAAAAAAAACATGCTATGTGTCCATCTAGTTCTGAGAGTTTTATATACAGTGTGATTGGCTACCAGACCTACAAACTTGCCAGAGGTGTAGGAGGTACAGAGACGACATGGAATGTCGTGTCACAAATGCCGTAGTTGCGAGCAATGGTACAAAGAAGCAGAGAAAAAGAACAGAAACAGCAACTCATTAATGGGAGAGAAAAATTTTTTAATACAACACGTGCTCGAAATTACGACCAGGAGTCGTCTGGTAAGCCAGGCTGCGTGCTGGAAGTGGGGCTGCATGGAATTATTTTCATTCTGGAAAATTCCTGGTATATCACATATCTTCTCATCAGCTACAGATATTCGAGTGAATCCTTCAACTGTAGCAACGAGCGTCTCGTTCACCCAACTCTATATTTGAACCCAGAAGTAGTGCATCCACTTTTGTAAACCTGTTGTAGTACAACGTTACAAAAAAATGGGTTTTTTTCCATAAATGTGTTGCTGTTTCTGTTCTTTTTAACACCCTTTTATAAGCTTCACCTGTATGTAACGGAATCTTTGAACTCAATTTTACCCACTTTAAAAGGTCAGATTAGTTCGAAATTTTGCTCACTTGTCCAGGACCGATGATAATACAATAATTTAATAATTTTGTTCCATTGTCCTGATTAGGATCATCAGGATGATCGATTTCCCATTTTGAGTCCCGTCCCACATCTGGCGACTCATTTCAGAACCCCTTTCCAGATTTGGTGACTAAAAGATTAAGTTACAACCTTGTTCGATTAACTATAAAAGCACGTTTTTTTAATTTTTTTAAACTATAATTTGCTACTTTAACTCAGAACTACGGCATTTGCGACCCTGCTTTCCTATATGACTCCGAGTTGTCTCTGTACCCCCTACACCGGGGCTGGCAAAATTTTACAGGGTACGGGCTACTTTTTAATTTTTTCGAGGTGTTGCGGTCCACCCAGGGGTATAGGTGTAGTGAGCTAAGAAAAAGGTATTCGCTATCTACTATAACTTAATAATAAATGCTGAATATGTACTTACCTCTACATAACTACAATAAAAAACTTACACCTTTGAGACCACGTTTTAATAATAGCCACAAATATAATAATATCAAATAATGCATTGATTATCAAACAGTTCACAAAATACATTAAAAAATAAAACATATGTTCATCTAAAGTAAATTCTTATAGTTATAGTTATTACGACACTTAGTCTTCATACTGTCAGCCAATCTTGAGTATTGCTGTATATAATTACTAACTGCTAATCTTTAGGCCAGGGATACTCAACCTTTTTTCCCGCCGGGCCGCTTACACATGACAGGTATTTCACGCGGGTCGCATATACATGATAGATATTTACGCGGGCCGCAACGTGCAAATAGTGGAAAAAACACACTACGAGACCAAAGCACAACTTTGAAAAAACAAAATTGATCAAAATATTAAAACTCCCCTTTTTGGCTTTTAATTTAATACTCTATTAACTATTTTCGATCAAACACACAAAAATATTTTTATGCATTGTTTACAGTGTTATAAGATAATTTTTATTTCCTTTCATTCATGACTAAGCCTTTTGTTTATATTCTACTAATAAAAAAAATTGATAACAAAATTGACATATTTGGTTGCTTGATTGATAAAATTGAAACTGAATTTCTTAGTGCAATGGGTCATGACCGGGGCACTCAGAAAAGGCTGGCGGGTGATATGCGGCTCGCGGGTCGGAGACTGAGTATCACTGCTTTAGATGACCACTCCAAAATGTCTTGGCCGTCCACCGGTCAATGCCCACTCCGGCCCTATACAGTCAGCAAGTTTGTCGGTCTGGTCGCGAATCACCAATTATTAAATTACTTCTTTGTGTTTATAATTTATTTAAAAATTTTAAGGCTTAGAAAAATATCAATATTCATTACGTTGTAATTGAAATAGCTAAATGAGCTATAAATGGGTTTTAAAAAAAGAAAGCTTGTTAACCCTGTCTGCTAATATTTATAAAACTATTGGTTTCTTTCATATGTTAAAATCAGTAACCGTAAGAAATAGAGATGATATCAGTAAACAATTTCAATGTGTTTTACAGTTTCCGTTAAGGACAAAAGATTGAAAAAAAAAGTACTTTATTTTATTTTTTTAAGCGGAAAAAGCTGTAAACGTGAGAATTGTAAAGTTTAAACATCGTAGAGCTTAAATATTCATTCATTTCCATTCGCAAGAGCTCATAAAAACTGTCTGCAGATTCTCGTGTTTAATACAATGATTAATGTTAAGTAGATGCTAAAAGTTTTTTTTTAAATTTTGATTTATTTTGACAGGTGATGGTTTTATTAACAGTTTTTAGATTTACAGAACAAATAAATGTCAGTTTAATATGGTTTACTTTATGGTTAACTGAACAAACTATATAAACCGCAAAAAAAAAACCCTGTGAAATCTAACTAATTATATTTGTTTTTATTTTTTTTTCTATTGCTAGGTTTTTAATATTGTTACTTAATTTTCAAGCAAATTTATATCAAAACGAATATGTGCATCATGAATCCATGATAGTTCACTAATTTGAGTATTAAAACTTAGTTTTTGTTTTAAAAAAGGGTTGCATAACTGTTCCTTGTAAATATATAAACATGAAAGTGAGAAATAATAACAGGGGATTTTCTCACATTTTGAACATTTTCTTTTTTATATTTCCCCTTACTTAAGTAATGAACACACACATATATATATATATATATTTACTCTTTCAAACTTTCAAAAAAATTACAAATATTTTGTACGTTATCTCTTAAGAATCTGGAGGAAGTTACTTAAAAATAGAATTCTTGGTTGGAGAATTCGAAAACTTTCTAGCTGTAACCTTAGCTTTGACATCTATAATCACACACCCCGTTTTTCCGATTAAAAACTTTTATGCTTTCAACAATTGAAATTAGGGTCAGTTCTCTAATACTAGAATAGAAAGATATGTAGATATAATTGAATTATAATTCAATCTAAATCAAAATTTTATAAATTTTACCGACTGCTCCCTCAGGCTGATCTAATCATTTGTCGGCTTTTGGATCAGTGGACGTCTCGATTACATCATGAAACTGAACGGGATCAAAAAGGTAATGATAAATAGTCCGTTCACATTTCGTTTTCGTCATTTGATGATGCTCTAAGATGAAGAGGTTTCTCCTTCAATATTCCTTTGAGAGAGATTCAACTAATAATAAAAAATTTAGCTTGAAGGTTTTCTGTGAACCTTTAAAGTAAACCTCAGAAACTGCATGTTTATTTGTTTAACATAACAATAAATTTACATAAAGTTCAAACACTAGTTTTTAAAAAGTTTATTTGAGAGAGAAATTAGTTCTGTTCTTATACAAAACACTGCGAAGTTTATATTTTTCACTTATTTTTAATACAATATTCAGTTAGAAATTTCTAAACATATTTTTTAAACACTAACCCTAGCAGAAGCTGATGAAATATAAGGTTTCACACCTGTTCTTGCTTGGGGATTAAAACACTGGGGGTTTCGCTTCAGACTGACCACCTGATCAGGGACGTCTTAAGGCAGGGGCCAACTGGGTCCAGGCCCAGGGCCTCACCCTTGATGGGGCCTCGTATTGTTCCCATCTCTGTCTTAATAAGATCATGATCCGTATAATTTTAATGGGGTCAAATATTAGTTCCTTACATTTTCTCCGAAAAAAAGGGAATTTCAAACTGCCTATCAACTGGAAAAAGTGGCAAGTCTGTATTATTATGTGATGACCGTTGTCTATGTCTAGGCTTTATACCATAAACAATCATTCATTTAGTCGAAATGGGGCCATCGGTCGACCCAGTTTGTGCCTAGGTTCTTAGAGGTTAGGGAGTCGTGCACATTGATTTGTTTCAAATTATCGTTTGAACGAGTATTTGACAATACATGCTGTATACTGTCTACTTTTAAAGATCTCAGGTAGAGCCTATTTTTGCATAGGAGCTCAGGGCCTCAGAAATCTTCTTTGGGCCTAAGGCCTCAAAAAGTCTTAAGACGTCTCTGCACTTGATCGGGACATCTGCACATGATCCTCAGCACCCAATGGCCACGTATACTGAGATGGGAACAGTAGGCCCTGGCCTTCATGGGCCGTAGCGCCATTGAGCTTGAGTTAGAGTTTGAATCTACTTAAGTGTGTGTTTGGGCACTCACAAATCTAAATTATATTTAATTGAGATAGAATGGTAAAAGCCGGTGGATCTTAAGTGTGGCGCCAGGACTCGACGGAAGCATTGCCGTCCACGTTCTACATTTTTATCCTACTTATTCACGTTCTGAATAAGAATTGAATTTTTCTGGACGTTCCGTGTATAACTTCATTTCATTTTGCCATTTATTTTAAACATTAATAATTACGAATATAAATCTGTTATTTTTCAGAGTTATTTAAGAATACTTCTATTCCGTCTTCATGCATGAAAAATTTGCATACGGTAAGTAAAAAAGCGTTCCATTGATTTTCTGGTGGGTTGTTTGAAAAAGGTAATCTGAACAATCAAATGGAATCTATCGTGATTTTAGAATATTTAGAGAATCAATAACTTCCGTTCATCCTGACATCGTTATTACTTTTGGCACCGTACATGGACGTCAATATGCAATGCAAAAAACAAAAACAAAAAAATTATCAGAAATGCACGCATGTTGATCCAAATAAGCTTGTGTTTCACTGCTTTGAATATCTTCTCACGCCAACGTGTTAAAACCATTGCAGTCAATAGTAAAAAAAAATTGCTGTTAAAATCTAGTAGTATTTTTAATTTTTGTAAATCACGTACTTTCGATGCTGATATCAGTGGAACTTTCTATAATATGCAGTCCCCAAACTAATATTGAAGATTTCCGAACGTTCTGTGGCCACGGTAGCCTAGTGGTGAAGGTAACAGATTCATGGACGGCCTGTCATGAGTTCTAGTCTTGTAGGGGAGCTCTCAAATTGTTGGTGGGGTGTGGAAGTTAGGAGAGGGGATGCCAACTTAGGTGTCGTCCTCGTCACTTGACCATGGTTCAAAATGACGAGGTCCGTTTCCAAAAGCACTCCAGTAGCTGAACAATTCGACGTTAATATTCACTCACTTTCAGTGAGTGAGTGAATATGAGAGAATATTAACGTCGC
>BMAV01015476.1:677085-688276 GCA_019973955.1 Trichonephila inaurata madagascariensis
ACTGTATTAGAATCTTACTCATTGAATGTATGCTTTAAAATGAATAATTCTACTTCGGTCCATGAACAAGAGTTTCTGCTCGGATATGCGTCTGTATTGAGTGATCCTTGATGAATGGGGCTCTGGATATCATTGCAAAATCGATAAGAGAAGTATGTGGGTCGACAACGAATGAAATGCGCATTGCGGAAGGTTCTGATTCTTCCATTGCATGTCTTGGCTTCTATACCCTCAAAATACTTTTTCCATTGTTGTTTTTTAAATATAAGTATATGCTTAACATCTTAAACATCTTTTAAGGTATCCGACTACGTTCGGAACCGTGATTTTAAAAAAACGCATGAATAGATAATTTTCATGATATTTAGTGTCACTTAGATTAGAATACATGTATAAAATTGTTTTAAGGACATTATGACAAAAAAAATTATTTAAATACAATATTTAGGCAAAAAATTAGCTTAGAATAACCTTTTTTCCAAATGTTCTCCTTTTGTAAAAAATGCTTCTATTGTATTAATATTTTGCCTGTATATAGCTCAGACCTCTGTACAGAGGCTTAACTATGATTTTTGAAAAATTCACACTATTTTCAGAGTTACAACCCATTGAAATAATTATCGGCGTTTTTTTCTTAAAATTTCTGCCATCTGTTGTCGTAAAACATGGATAAACCCACTTCTAAGTAAAATATTTCAAAAATTCTAGTTGAGCCTCTGTACAGAGGTCTGAGCTATATACAGGCGAAATATTATTATAATAGAAACATTTTTCATTTTCACAAAAGGAGAATATTTTGAAAATGGGTCATTCTATGTTCATTTTTTGTCAAAATATTGTATTTAAATAATTTTTATTGTAATAATATTTTCTTAAAACAATTTTATATGTTTTATATAGTAAGTGACACTAAATACCATAAATATTATCCATTTATAGGCTTTTGCAAAATCACGGTTCCGAACGTAGTCGGATACCTTACAATACTTGATAATTTTTAAATTCTTTGTATTATAAAATAATATCTATTGAAGTAAGTGATGTTTTTAAAAAATATATTGGTTTCATTGCTATAGAACAGGGGTGGCCAACCCACGGCCCACCTTGAATAATTTTGCGGCCTAGGATGCTCATTGCAAACTATACGAAGCGCGCCTATATTATACAATATTATTTGTTTTTAGAGTTTTTTTTAACAAATTAATTGCATAACTGTTTCTATTTTATCTCGTTGCTTTTTTTGTTGCTGCAAATGTGCTTTATTCGAAGTTGAAATTTATCAAACATAAATCGTGCTCAAACTTAACGCATGAAAACCCGCAACAACCATTACGATACGCAAATGCATGTATCGAGATTAGTGGCGCACACAAGGGGGGATCCTAGGGGTCCGGACACCCCCCATGGCATGCGTACCACATGCGACACGTGGTGCAATTTTCAGTGGCACTACTCCAAAAATTTTATAATTTTTCAGTGGAGGGAAGTTTGACAAATTTGTAATGGACCTTATTTGACAAACATCTCCAGAAGAATGGACATTTACGGAATTACGAAAAAATCTGAAAAATAACTCTAAAGATAAATCTACAGCTATTTTGTAAATTATTGAATGTCATTGCTGAAGAGATTTAATTGTTTGAAGATAGAAAATTGCATGTACTCTGTTTTCCGCTTTTGTGGTTCTACATATGAAAGTAAAAAGTCTTTCCTCATTGTTGTTTAACAGCTGAATGTTCAGAATCGTGTCAGATTGAAAGTCACGCATTATACCCCTGATTTTGCGATATGAAAGTAGAACGGTGCAAGCTCTAGGTTCTCATTAAAATTTTTGTTAAATTTTTATTTAAGTGAAATGAAGAGAAATACTTATAGTCTACGTTGTCTATTTCTTATTTTAAAAATATGTTAAAAATACATAATATATGTACAATTTTAATTTTTAATTTTTGTTGAAAAAATAGTTACATATTATGCTTTTTATTTATATGTTAAGAAATATCTTTAAATGATGCAAAATTAATTTACAATAAAACTGTTAATCTAAATCATTGACCTCTCTCTGTTCTCCAATTCTACATTCCTAAATCGAATTGTTTCGAAAATGCCCTGCTGTTTGGCACGCTGAATCCTTTTAGTAGGTTGGCTTGGCCCGCCACAGCTAAAAGGTTGCCGACCCTTGGTACAGCTGAACGTTAATTCTATGGAAGCTCAGAATCCTTATTTAAGCATGGTGTGTAAGTTTAAAAAGTAAGGTGTCAGACACCTTAGCCATGAGTGTTAAAAATTCGTCACCCAAACTTCGTTGTTATTTTTAAAATCGACGTTATCAGTCTCCATAACATCTAAAATCTTTCCTTTCCACGACCTCTGATAAGACCCTCTTATTTGTTAAAATTAGATGATGTAGTTCATATCATTTTTCAGATCTATCTGAACAAACCAACTGGGTGAAATAAGTCATGGAAGTTAAGTCTATAGAACTGAGCAAAGTTGTACTGACGAAACGATTTACATAACAACGAACTTCACAATAAAGTGAAATGAATTATCATGGGTTTATAGCTTAGCCTTACTGAACTTAAGGGACTTATTACAACAAAGTAATGGATTTCAATGTTATGTATCAAAAATTTAGAAGATAAGCAAATTATAAGTGGTGAAAGTTTATTGCTTGTAATTGCAATGAATAGTATATTCAGTTCCTTGCATGTTTGCAAAATGTCAGAATTATGAAATTAATTTTAAGGGGGTGGGGGTCACATCAAGCTGGATTTTCCCTATCGCCATAATGTTAAAAAGGACTTAGTTTCAAGGAGATTCTTGAAAAATTGACTAGTAATGCACGCACCCCCCCTAATATTTAATGTGCATTTATTACATTATTATTATTATTTTAATGAAAGAATTTTAAAAAATTGGAGCGTTTTTTTTGGGGGGGGGGAAATCATGTGTGGAATAATTTAGGAAAAGCTTCCAAACGATGAAAATTCATGTACAATTTAGTCCTTAAATTTGGACGAAAAGAAAAAAAAATCCCGCATAAAAATATTTATTTATATAGTATTAATATGTGTGCAAAGAGCTTCAGAGTTATAAGATAAGTAAAATTTACTTTTGAGTTTTGTAACTTATACTTTTGAGAAATTACGATTTAAAGTAAACACTTTCACCTTTAAGTAATGCGTTGTAGTACCATAGTTTGGGCTGTTAAAATATTTCTAGTTTATATTAGAGTAAAAGTTCAAACCGCATTAGAATCAAGAGTTATAACTTATTTTCAAATAAAAAGAATCAAATAAAAAGGGAAAAATCAAATTTTTCTCCGATTTTCTTGAAGTTATTTATATATTTAAAAACAATATCAAATTGATTCGCATTCTTTGATATTTGTCAAAACACTAGCTAAAAATTAATTTTAAATACCAATAATTTTTCCCCTTCTCCTTTTTAGTTTGATTAGTCGAAGAGACTCGGAAAAGTGGAAAGTAAAACAAGTGTTTAAAATTTACGAGTCGAAGATTTGTTACTTTTTTTGAAAGTGAGGAGAGAGAAGTCGTCAACGTTTCTCTTTTCAAACTAGTTTAACACGTTTATGATCAGCCATTAAAGGTCTTAAGACCCGTTTGTTTCTATTCCACTCTTTTTATGCATTTCAATCAGGCTGCGGTCTTTCTCTATTTTTTCGAAGGATTCGTGCTCTCTGTTCCGAATGTAATTAACCGAGATTTGGATCGACCAATGAATTAGAAAATTTCAAATTACAGTTGGAACTGTTTCACGTTAAATTGTGAAAGAAAAAAAATTAATATTACTTTTTTATGGATTTTATATTAGGCTTTACTTTTTGAAAAACTTGAATTAAACTTTTAAATTCAATCTAAAACAATATGATAAAATATATTTAAATTAAAATTTTATAAATTGAAGCGTCTAGAAACGCAGATTATTTACTTTGTTAATATATTTCAATCGTTTAAAGTGGATAAATTTGTTTTTTTATGAGTCATTACATTTTGAAATCTTGCAAAATAAGTGAAAATGTGGAATAGTGACCCTGAGGTTTATTTTTAGATTTTCCGGTTAATCTTTTTTATGTAAAACATACAGAATATAAATATATGTATTAATGTTTGGGAAAATTTAAAAAGAATACCTTTTAAAATAAAATATGTATAAAAATTATGTAAACGATTTCTTACTTCATTTAAATACAGAAAAATTTTGGAGAATTTTGATTTAGGAAAAAATTGCAAAATATTAACACTTATTGTTGATAAATGCTCCCCTTATTAAATTTTACATCATTAAGAAAATACATTTGCTTAGACAATCAGATCCTTAAGTTTCATTTTAAAAGATACAGAATAAAAATCTGTTTTAAGTATGGAAAACAATTGCTTGATAATTTCAAAAATAAAATTATGTAAAGGCATGAAAAGAGCACTTTATATCTGTTAGAATGTTTGAACCTGTATTATACACAAGTAAATCTTTAAAAACATTTTTTGTTTGTTTGTTTGTTTATTGTGAAAGTAATTTTACACATAAGAACCGATTTCTTACCCCTTAAAATGTTTCCAGATCAAGGTATTCAGTGTTGTTTTTCTTTTATTGTTGACTTGCATCCAAAGAAATTTTTAGAATGCAAAAAATAATCCTCAGATTCAGTTGAATGACTCCATTCGGGGTTGTCTCTGTTAGACATAACTCGTACATTATTCTGAAAGGGGAAAAAAACACACACACACTTAAATATTTTAGATGGAAAATTTATTCAACAAACTTAAAAAAAATTAGAATTTTAACTATGCCTAACTATTTTAGACTTGAAGAGGTGAGGGAAGTAACTGGATAAAATTTATTAAAAAATGTACTTAAGTTAATCTATAACTTTTTTTTTATTTTTAGGGATTAATTTATCTCTTTTATAAAAGAAATTCTAAGCATATGAGTGTTGCCTTTCAAGTTAATAACCATCCATTAATTTGATTTTCTTATACGATATTTAATAGTCTTCTTCAGGGGTCGGCAACCTTATAGCTGCGGTGTGCCAAACCAATTTACCCATATGATTCAGCATGCCACACAGAACACATTTTTGAAACAGTTCGATTCCCATTATAATGCGTGCAATAATATAGATATTTACAATTTTATTATACATTAATTTTGTATCATTTAAAGATATTTCTTAACATAAAAATAAACAACATAAAATAAAACTATTTCTTCAACAAAAATAAAAAATTAAAATTATACATATATTATGCATTTTTAAACATATTTATTAAAATAAAAAAATAGACAACGTAAAATAAAAAATTATTCCCCTTTATTACAGTTAATTAAAAAGATAAATAAAAATTTTAATGCGAACTTAGTGTTTGCACCGTTCTACTTTCAAATCGCAAAATCAGGTGTATAATGTGTGACTTTCAATTTGACACGATTCTGTGCGTTCAGTTATTAAACAATTTCTTTGTGGACTCGAAATATTTTTCCAAAGTGGAAAGATTTTTTTACTTTGTGTAAAACCAAAAATGGAAAGCAGCGTACGTGCAATTTTCTTTCTTCAAACAATTAAATCCTTCCAGAAACGAGACATTCAATAATTAACAAAACAGCTCCATAGTTATATTTCAGATTTTTTCGCAATTCCGAAACTATGCACAATTCTGAAGATGTTTGTTCAATAAGGTCCGTTACAAATTTATCAACGTCCATCCATTCAAAAATTGACAAATGTGTAGAGTAGTGTAGAGTACCACTGAGAATTGTACCGCATGGCACATGTGGCATGCGTGCCATAGGTTGCCGACCCTGGTCTACTTAATTGCCACTTAAATCCGTGGTTATTTTAGTTCATAGAAGCTATATTGTTAGAAGGGTGTGATGATAAAAGATATCATCTTAGTTGTTCTACATGATTCTAGTACATACAGAGAAATATTAACAGTAAAGCTTATGTTATTAGATGTATGTCTGATGCTCAAGCTATGAACTGCATTTCTAAAAGAAAAAAAAGTGTCCACGAATTTATTTATGCTTTCATCTCTTCAAATGTTAGAACAGAACTTTTTTCTTCGCGCAGTGAGCAAGTATTGCTTTTCTTCCTACGTGAAAAAGAAAACAAACACACGTTATTATTTTTCTAAGAAAAATATTTTCAGAGAAGGGAAACTAAATATAGAGTTAAATCTTCGTTTTTGGTTTCATAACATTTTGAAAGTCAGGAGGCTAAAGCGAAATGTAAAATACTTTTTTTAAGAATAAACAGAAATTTGATAAATATTAAAATATTCACTATTATTTTCATCCTGTTGATGAAAAATCAGGACAATTTACTATTTGGTTGAAATTTTAAAAAATGGCTTCAATATTTCGAGTTTGCGTTAAAGAATTATACCCACATCCGGGAACAATCTTTCAAATAAAAAAAACAACCTTTTTTTTTTTTTGGCATTACAAGATTAGTGTTTTATTATCACTGTGTCTACAAATTTAGAAAGTTTATGTAAGCTTCCAAGAAATTTTAGCTTTAATATTAAAAATTCAGAATATATTTGTACTGAAGTGTAGAAAATATAATATAATACAAAGATTCTGTGAATGGGGGGAAAAACTGATTGGAGAAACAGTTATGAGTGCTTTAAAATGCATATTTCTCTTTATATTATAGTTAAATCCTAATATGATACGATATTATTGGAGAATATTTTTCTAATAGTGAAAATATCTACATCACGCTTGTTTATTTTAATTCGTGTTTTTTAAGTTTCTTATAGACTGGGAAAACTTGTGAACTGTCTCCAATGAAGTGAAAAAATCAAGAAGCAGAGGAAAATGAAACATGTATTTGAAAAACATTTTGGTTGTCAAAGTAAGTATTCCGTATCACAAAATATTAAAAAGGAGCTTGAAAGCAATTTCAGATAAGCCCAAAACTTGTTTCATAAAAAAAAAAAGATGGTGAGTATTTTATTTTGTATAATGCATCAACTCTGATAAACGTTTTTAATAATTGGCTTCCTTTTTTTTTCAAAAATATTAATTATTTTTTTTTCGTTGGCAACAAAAGAGTTATAAATGTACGTTGTAAGATCATTTTATTCTTTTGTTATACTAATTTCATTGCTGGAATTTTTATTCTAAAACCTCTTTATAAGAATCTGAATGCAATTACATGCAATTAGAGCTAAAATTTGCAAACTTTTTAATTTTTTGAAAAAAAAAATATTAGAAATGATAATATAATAACATTGATACGGTTTTTTAAAATTTTTTGCTAATGAAATATTCATACAATAGGACTAGTTTACCCATGTTATTGATTTTTTATCCCTTTCATCATAACTTAATAAAAATTTATGTGTATAACTTCTATATATTTCAAGATTTTGTAAATTTTACTCTGTATATGTACTGCAAATTGTCCTTCTTTTATACGTATTTATAAATACATTTTAAAAATCTCTTAATATTTCAGATTCTTTATTTGTAAGCATTTCTTTCAAATACACACAATTTCCTTTATTTATTCGTTTTTCTGTTCAATGCAGGAAATTTTTAGATCTAATTGTTATTTCCAAACGGAAGATTTCACATGAGCTTGATCTTTTTACAAACGGGCTTATTACGAGTGTTTGGAGGCGGAAACATAAAAAATGCTTTTCTCGTTTTTAAAGCTATCCGACTTGTAGATTTTTCTGTACTATTATGTATTTAAGAGATTTTATCCTACATATTAAATTTCTAGAATGCTGAATTTAACCGACACATTCTAACCATTTATATTTCTGTGTTACGAATGAATGAATGGTCGAAGAATGGAGTTAGTTTTAAATAAATATTTGTACAATTAAGCATGATTTGAATGAAATAAACCAAGTATAACTCTATATTTTAATGCTATCTGACAGGGGAAATATCAGGATTCGCACCATTTCAAAGTTATTTCTTCAGTCACTATACATTAAAATGAAGACGTTTCTATATTTATTCCATTTATTTAGCAAAGATTAAACTCACCTCCATTCTTTTTTAAGAGTTGAACTAAATATGTATTGATTGAAGTGTAAGAGTATGTGTACAGGAAAAAAATTGGTTCTAAAATCACAATATAGAATAGGAATACTTTTAAAGAAATATTTAATCTAACAAGGAATATTTTGTATCGTGAAATCAAAGGCTAAAATTTTAAAATAACTCAAACAAAATAAAAAAAGTTCTATAACCGTAGTTATAATTATGTAGCTGTAATTATATAACAATACTATAGTTGCGAGATTTTTGATATTTATCCATTATTTTTGTAAATAATAATTCAAATGAAAGAGATAATTTTAAAATATATAAATCTAATAAATAAATTAATTTCTATATATATCTTATCTAATAAATAAAAAAACCCTTTAATTTTAATTAAAAAAAATTATGTGAATGAAACATTTCTTTTAAAAAATTATTTTATTAGTTCCAAAGTTTTTTTTTATCCCTTTCAAAACCTTTTCTGTATCTTGTCCCAATTTTATAATGGTTGTGGATCACAAATACAAAGAATTCAAGATTTTAAAATTTTCAGATTTGAAGTTAAATTAAGTTGTGAACAATGAATGAAAAATTGTGTTGACACTCAAAAACAAACGTAAAAATGGATGAAAAATTCAAAGAAGGAGGGGGATGGAGATGCTGGAAAAATATGTTGTTCCTTTTTGAAAACTTTACGAAATGCTTTGCTAATTCAAAATATCTTTCTAGAAACATAGTATGATATGAAGAAGCCTTTTCTGTGCTTAGAACATTTTATGAATTCAGTGAAAATCAATAAAAAAAAAAGTTCCACAAAAATTCGTGTTATATATTTTTTGTGTGTGTTTTTTTCAAATAATAATAATAATAAAGATTAAATGTTGCCTTAAGTTTTACGATTTAAAAGTAAGTATAAGATTTCGAGAAGGAATTAATTAAATAATTACGAAATCAGATGAAAGTTTTAGGTATTCTTACTAGAAAAATTTTGAATAGTAGAAAGATATTTAAATTAGATAATTAGCAATTTGAAAAGAAAAATTTTTAAAAAAAAGCTTTTTTTATATGTCTGATAAAATTTATTTTTCCCATTTTTATGTCTGATAAAATTTATTTTTCCCATTTTTTTTTTTTATTATTATTTTCTTTTAGTATTTCTGTACACTAAATTGTTCCGTAGTGAATTTTATTTTTATTATTATTGGGTAATTCTTTTATTTCTCTTATAATTCTGAAGTGAATTTTTTTAAAAAAAAATAGTTTAATTTACAGACTATTTTTCAATATCTCTTTACTGTACGTGTTTCTAAAAAAATAAAAATGCATTGCAATGTATCCTCATCATAGGAACTTTGTAAAAGTATTTAAGAAAATACGTGAAAAGAAAAACATGATAAATAACAGGAGTAAATAAAATAAATTATAATGATAAATTTTTAAAAAGTTTAGTGTGTTTCTTGAGTTGATTGAAAGTATAATTTATGCTCAGTATTTTAATTAAAAAAAAATACTATTTGTGGAAATAGAAACGACTTTTAATACAAATTTTAAATTTTGTTTATCCTTACTGGGCTAATTTTTAAAAGAGATTACAACTTTTTTTTTAAATAAATTAACTACTTTTTTCGTTTTCCATACTCAATAAAAAATCATTGATTTTTATTATAATAATTTTGAAATTTTTTTCCAGTTTTCAGTATTTTGAAAAGAAAATTTAAGTCCTTTGATTCATTAATTAAAAATTTCTTAGGATTAAATAAATTAAATCAAATATACTATAGACAAAAAAAAAACTCTGCTTATTTTCAATTTTCTGAAATCTCATATGAAAAAAAAATTTATTATTTTAGTAGGTGTCTTTTTTTCTCAGTTTTATATATATTCTCCATTAAAACTCCATACGAAGACATGACAAAAATTATGGAGTAAAAAGATTTGACAACAGATTGACAAATGGAGCATTCAAATATGTTTTCAACTACTTAATTCAAAAACCAGAAAAATAAAGCAATTTTTGAGTTAGCATTCTACAAAAAGATGAACAACGGGAAAACTTATGTCTGCTTTTACCGATAATGAATTCAATTTTTAAAAATCGTTTTGTGCAAAACTTTGCATAAAACCCTTTTTACCACCAAGGGACTATGTTATAGTATATATATGGTCAGTGCAGTAGCGCACATAGGAAATTTTCAAGGAGTGTGGGGGGGGGGGGGGCGAAAGTCCACCCTTCTTGTACCATGCTTCATTTGATTTTGTCAATTTTCGGGAACAAAAAACAGTAAAAAACTAATTATTGAATATATAATTAGCATTAATTAATAAAATTAATTATTAATAACAGATACTTAATTAAATTTATGTACTATATACTTAGAGTTATGATCAATCGTAAAAAATATCAAGGGCTTTGGGGGGTGTCCGGACCCCTAAGACTCCCCCCTTGTATGCGCCACTGGTCAGATGACACAGCTTTTTACAGTGATCAATAGCACCCTTAGCGTATAAGTGTTTTTAATCTAAGATAGGGGTGGGCAATTTTATTTTTGCACACGGATCACATTGTGGAAGTGGAGGATTTTAGAGGATCTTTTAAAATGAATCTTAAAATGATTCCATTCATTAATTAACTTTTCATCTCAGAAAAGGTATAAATTGAACCTTAAAAATCAATAAATATAAGCTAAATAAAATAGTAGCAGTTTTATTCAATCTGTTTATTGTGCTAGCTTTAAATATCATCTATAGCTGCAAGAACATTTACTTTGGAAATCAGTTTAATAAGACATATGCACCCTATCATCTTTTCTTTCTATCATCTTTTTCGGAAAAGTAACACTTTGTTGGACACAAGTGGCGCACGGGCGGTTTTTTGCCTATCCCTGATCTAAGACATACAAATTTGAACAAATAACATACAATTAATCGAATCTTTTTAGATAATCTCTCACAATTTTCAATCTTGATCCAAAAAATTTTATCAAAAAATTACAAGAATCGAAAGATTAAAAAAAGAATTATTTTCCCTTAACATTTTTGTCCCACCCTTTCTACGACACAAGGGGCGGTCCTACCACGACTGAGCGTCCACTCCTTGAGCTACGACCCGACGGGATGGGGGTGACCCCCCATAGTGGAAGGGTCAAGACTCACTGCCCCA
>BMAV01015476.1:720342-750407 GCA_019973955.1 Trichonephila inaurata madagascariensis
CCTAGAACACACCCCTTGTGTGCGCCACTGCTATGAAGTATTACGAAAAAACGTGAGTAATCGGTCGTCGTAGACTACTATTATGATGCAAAGTTTTTCTACGCATAACATAGTCAATTTCATCGACACAACTGTATTTTAAAGTTTATTTGTGTTATATTTACGACTTTTAAGTGTTACTCTTAACATGTAGTTCAGCAAAAGAATGAAAAGGACAAGATAGTAACTTTGACAGAGGATTTCGAATTTGGTGAATCTACAAATATGGCATTATTAGTAAAGGTGGCAAATCGGTGTGTGTTTTATGTTCTGGAATAGTGTGGTATACAGAACATCACATCTGTATAACGGTATTTTGACACAAATCACAAATCCTCTTGTCAAAAAAAAAAAAAAAAAAATGAGCCACAGCAAAAATAATTAATTGCTTAAAAACTGATTGGCAGAAGACTCCAATTGGGCATGCGTTCTACTAAAAGTAATATCTTACAATCCTAATGTGTTACTTGTCCACACACACACACATCCAATCTGCAACAACAAAACTCACACTAATGTTACTTTAATTTGAATTACTCGTATAACTAAAACTTTTACAACTATACAGGGCAAAAGGTATTTTTCGTTGTAAATAAAGAGTTTTGTGTATGTGTGCGTGTTCTTAGTATTTTGTTTTATATTTTCCCAATAATCACAAGTCAAAATTATTTGACGGCACGTCTATAAATCATTAAACACTTCTTTAGAAAAAATGGCACGTTGATCCCCAAAGGTTCGCCCACCTCTGTTATAGATTTTACGTTGTATTTTATCATGACCATGACAACTGAATGATCATTTTTGCCAGTAGTGTCGTCCCCATCACTTGACCGTTCTAAACTAGACTGTCCGTCATTAATAGCCTTGTATTGCATAAGCCTTGCGCATAAGTAGTCCCCCAAAGGCATATTAGGAAGGATATTAAATTTTAAAAAAAAGTATCTTAAAAATGTTATTTTCTGCTGGCATATACTGGTGTGGTGTTTAGAGAGGAGGTGCCAGCTCAGATGACGTCTTCGTTACTTGACCGTGGCCCGTTGTCAAAAGCCCTCGTGTAACTTCAAAATGCGCTATTAATTAGATGAACAATAACTTTTCCATCGCGCATTCCCCAATCTTGATTAAAATTTGTTGAATCTCAAAATAGGAATGCCCCTAAAAGAAGTTTTTTTTCGTTGCTGTGAATTGAAAGTTTAAATCTGTGGAATTTTTAATCTGTTAAAACCATTAATTAACATGCAATCCTGTTAACATATTTGTTTCTTGGTAGCATTTCAAGGTAAACCTGGGGCATTTTGTGATTCGAGTTTTCTGAATTTTTTACTGTGTCTCCAACAAAACACATGATTGTTTTCTTGCGATATATTTTTGTTTTTTCCCAATAAAATGAACTTCTAAATTTATGTTTGACAACATTGTGAGTTCTCTCAAAGGCTAACAATCATTTCAATATTAATATAGAACTGGTGTCAGCATAATAATAATAATAAATGTGAAACTGGTCTTAGACTTTTAAATATTCGTCCTTGATTAAGATTTTTGAGCGGGTTAACGACTATTTTTTTATAATTAAGTTAAATGCTATTTAATAATTACCACATCCGTATAAGTGCATCCGTAGATACCCCTGGATTGCTTGCAGATTTTTCTAAAAAGTCTTTCGAAGATTGTTTATAAAATTATTTTAAGAAATTAACGTACTTTTTATTTATTTTTCAGAAATCGATTTGATTAGAGAGCTTTTTGTATATACCTGAAGGTGCGATATCAAAATTTGAATAAACACGGGCTTGTAATGATTTTAAAATTAATTTTGAGTATTTAGTTTCATTTTGAAACAGATGCTTACCTCTTTTGATTTAGTAAAGATATTTTATCTTTTTACTTATTGTAGCATATATGGAGGACTGGTGAATAAAATTAATGTGACATGGTTTTCTACTTTCTAAATAATATTATTTTTAGAATGTGCTTGTTGTTTTAACAACATAAAGGAAAATATTTATACAGATATATAAAATTGAATTCTGTACTCGAGAATGTTTGTGATTTACAATTTGGAACGCTCATTATTCCTTGTCTTATACGATATCCAAAATAAGTAATATAAACTATCAAATGTATTTTTCTTTTACTGTCATTTTCGATTCTTCGCTTATTTGAGCAGACATCGGTAAATGAATATAAAATTTGGGATTATTCTGATCACGATTTTTAAAGAATATTATTTAATGTACGACAAGATTACGAGCCACAAATAAAATCATCACAGCTAAAAGGGTATGAACAACATATAGCGCAAAAAAAACTGCCCTTATCTCCCTCTAGGCTGCTTCTATTTATTTTGTATACGCGTAATGATAATGCCTCAGCATTAAGCAGCATTTAATGATTAAGCTTTATTTGGCGACAAAAAATAATCAGTAGCATGTTAAAAGTATGCAAAAAAGAAATAATAATCTCCTCAGTCATACATCTGGTTTTATTAAAAGAACTGTGATTTACATCCCACGCTATTCAAAAACGACTTTGTTCAAATACTATGTTGTATGAGCATGCGCGTTCTTTCAGATTGGTAGCTGAAATGTATCACTCTACAGATTCCGTAAAACAAATAGGCTATTATTTCATTTAAATACCTGCTATCTACGGTACGTAACATGAATAAACGGAAATTTAAACCAGATAAAGGAAAATTGAACGGTCTTGAAGTTAGCATTTCCGTTCATAGATGGCGTATGAGATGAAGTGTCTATGGAAGGTATTCACGTTGCATTATCCCACTTTTCCTCAATTTAGAGCAATAAAGAATGAAAAAGGATCTTATTTTGAATGCTAGTAGTCAAAGAAATTTGTATGATATCAAGGAAACTCATAATTCTGATACTTTTAAAACGATTGTTAGTTTATAAAAATTTCTGATTCTGAATTAAAAAAATGAAGAATGTAAATTTTGTACGGAAGTAACATTTCTATTACGATATTTTATCTTATTTAATACATTATTATAACGCATTGAGTCATGGCATTAAAAGTGCTCCATCTTTTTAATGCGTAAATATGCAGGATGGCCTATTTTTTTTAACTACCTTGAAATTTTGCAATCATGAACCCATGTGGCACAGTGGAATTATTTGAGGTCCCCTTTATCACCACTTTTTTGTTTTGTTTTTATATTAAGATATTACTTTATTAATAACGATAAATAAAAAATGTGCAATTAAAAAGGGAATCGAATTTTTGTGCAATAAGGGTTCTTTTTTTTTTTTTTTCTATAATTCCCTAATTCACAAAATGTTAAAAAGTTTCTCGAGTTTTGTATATGGAGTTCAAATGCAAGAACTTCCAAGCAAGGGAAAAAAATAATAAATATAAAGAAATACTGAAAAAAATATAATACTCAAAATTCTTTAAAGATAAAAGAATAAAACTGATTCTAAAATTATTGTTTTTGTATACATTTATTGGCATCATTTTGTAGTTGTTTTTCAATAGCACCTCGTATGCATCTTAGTTGCTGCCATTTAAATTTAAATTGGAAATTTATTTTTCGAAAGAAAAGTTTTTTGAATAACATGTGCGAAAAACCTACGTATTTTTTCACCATGAACTTAATTATCATTTATAACTTACTTGAAATAAAACTTATTCTACGCATAACAAAACTAAAAATTCTTTGAGTCCACACAGGCATTCCTTAATATATTTTCTTATACAATGTTAAGGTGTTGATATGGATAATAACAAAATTAACACATATTTTTATTTCTAAGTAATTCTAAAATATACTTATACAAAATTATTTACTTAACTTAATAAATATAGTTTATTTACTTAAACTATATTTATTAAATTTTCCACATAGGTGATTTTTTTTTAAAAAAATGTATATCATTTTATATTTTCTTAATCTTACCTATGATTTATGCTCTTTTCAAATTTCTTTTTTAAGTTAAATTCTGTGTTCTAGAACCATATTTTTATTCATTAATTTTTAGAAAAATGTACAGAAAAGACGAAAACTGAAAATGTTGGCATCAGAATTTAAAATTATATCTGGGGTACCTCCCAAAATTTATTATTTGTCTTAATATATGTGTTTTAAGGTATCCAACTACGTTCGAAACCGTGATTTTGCAAAAGCGTATAAATGGATAATATTTATGATATTTAGTGTCACTTATATTAGAAAATGTATATAAAATTGTTTTAAGAATAGCATTACAATAAAAAATTATTTAAGTACAATATTTTGACAAAAAATGAACATAAAATGACCCATTTTCAAAATATTCTTCTTTTGTGAAAAATGCTTCTATTATAATAATATTTTGCATGAATGTAGCTCAGACTTCTGTACAGAGGCTCAACTAGAATTTTTGAAATATTTTAGAAGTGGGTTTATCCATGTTCTACGACAACAGAGGGGAGAAATTTTAAGAAAAAAAGGCTGATGATTGTTTTAATTGGTTGTAACTCTGAAAATAATATGAATTTTTCCAAAAAAATAGTTCATACTCTCTAGAGAAGTCTTTACTTTATATAAGCACACACACACACACAAAATATTATTATTTTAGAAGCATTTTTTATAAAAGGAGAACATTTTTAAAAAAAAGGTTATTCTAAGCTCATTTCTTGCCAAAATATTGTATTTAAATAATTATTTTTTTTAGTCAAAATGATCTTAAAACAATTTTATACATGTATTCTAATTTAAGTGACACTAAATATCATGAAACATCCATTTATGCACTTTTTTAAAATCACGGTTCTGTGAACGTAGTCTTAAATCTTTTAGCTGTTCATGTGATATCGCGAGTGTTCAAATTATTCAAATTTTCTTCATTATATTTTTAATTTTTCTCATTATTTAGCATTGAAATGGAACTGAAGAATAAATTATTTGGAAATGATTCGGAATTAAAGTAGAAGACATATTCTTCATTTTAAAATAATTAAGGGCCTCTAACGACCGTTAATTTCCGATTCCGTCGTGTTTCAAAGCACAGTTGATTTTCAAGAAACTAGACCAATGGTCTTCAAACTTTTTTGACCCATTGACCCCCTTTTTTAGTCAAAACTTGCCCATAGACCCCAAGTGAAAAAGCTACATAAATGCATAATATAAAAATTACAAATTTATAAAAGGGGAAAAGAAAAAAAAAAACCCACATTTTGTTGAAGAAGTATTTATTGAAATCATAACTTGTGTTTAAAGTAAAATTTAAAAAAAATAATGACTTGGATGAACTTGATGAGATGTTATGATGAGTGTATTTATGTTGGGCTCAATGTTTGTGAGTAACAATCACAAATCCCTACGAACTCTAATTTCTAGTATTCTTTTTCTGCTATGAGGTTTAAACGGCACTGAATCCAAGTTCTACCAAATAGGAAGACGCAGTCAACAACTTCCGTACAATAACTCATAATGCAGGATATAAAATTAGGATTCTTTTTTTGTTACCAGAAATTGTGGTATCCTTGTTCGACATTGGTTTAAGTTCCTCATTTTTTCAACTCATTAAGTTCCTCAATTAGCTGCTCTTGTTTTAGTATGGATTCATCTGTGTTTGGGATCCGAGTCTGTCTACACGCAAAAAGGTTCAACACCCAGTCGGGAATATCCAAGTGAAGAAAGTCTGCATTTTCTGGTAATATTCATAATAATAAAAATGGATCCTAATTTTATTATTTTATATTAAACCTTCCGCAGCTTCCCTGACGTTGTTCAGGGGCCCCAAATTAAATTTAAGGTATCCGACTAGGTTGAAAAAGTGTTTTTTAGGTGTTTGATGTTGTTTGGGTCATTAGGGAAAAAAGAAATTAATTATTGAGAAAGAAGGACTAATACATAAAACTAGAGAGTTTTTTAATTTCTTTTTATAGCATTTACTTTATCTAACTAATAAAAATATTTTTTTTAATTCGGTTTTTTGAAGAATGAACTTTTTATGATAATTTGTGCACGAAAAACGGGATATCTTCTAAAAAATCCAATCAAATGCAATGCAATTTATAACATATATGCTATGGGCCATTCAGAATGTACCAAACCACAGGTTTTAAGACAGCTACATTTAATCACATTTTACAGCAATTTTTAGCTTAGAACATGCAGTAATTTTGACGCGAAAAATCATGACCATCAAATTTAAATGCTAATAAAATATTTATTTCTTATACCATTTTTTATCCTGCGGTTTGTGACACTTCAGAAAGATCAAGAAGTATATCAATGAGACGTTAAAATTGCTTAATGTGCAATTTATTTTTATTCAGCACGTTTTTCTTAACTTAAAAAATATTGCTAAATTTTCATAAAAAAAATTTTTTTTTTTTTCAAAAAAAGGGCGATACAGGTTAGTTATTTAATAGTTATGACTTTTAAAGCCTATTTATGTTCTTTAAAACGATAAAATTATTCAGATAATCAATTTTTGAAAAATTTATCTCCGAACCTAGTCGGATACCTTAATTTTTCACGGATCCCCTGAATCATATCGGGGACCCCTGAGGTCAGCAGGAACCACTTAGAGAAACGCTGATCTAGACCAAGGGTGGTCAAATAGCGGCCCTCCAAGACATTCAGAAAAAACCAAATAGAAAATGTTCTCTATATTTGGGATAATATATGTTTGTGAACAGATTTTTTCTTGCATGTAGATTAACAAGAGTAAATGTAGATGGAGTTCGGCTAATGTTAATTTGCAAGAGCTATGATGTGAAAATTTCAGCAAGTCATCTCACTCCTGATTTAAAAAAAATTATGGAAAAGTGTGATAGGGTACATTTGTCCCATCAAACTGATTTTAAAATTAAATGTGCTTATTGCTATAAATTCAAAATTTGCACAGTAAATAAATTGAATAAAACTGCCGCTATTTTATTTAACTTCTATTTATTGATTTTTAGGGTACACATTACAGCTTTTTTGAGACTCAAAGTTAACCAATGAATGCAATCATTTTAAAAAAGTCCGACCCTCCAATATTTTCCATTTCCACAATGTGGTTCTCGAGCCCAAAGAGTTACTCTGGTCTAGACTAAGCAAGTTTTTTTGGTATTTAAAATGTCTAGAAATATCTATATATGAGCAGAATACACTCTTTACTTTTTTTTTTTGCTTTATGACTATATAGAAAACTCTTTGTTCGGGATTTTAAGAATCCATTCAGTACATGTTAAATAAAAACCATACTTAAAATCACTTTCTGGCGATATTTTACCTTATTAAAAAAATTGTTACGTTGTTTGCTTATAGATAAAATGTCTTGCAAACATTGAATTTTACACTGAAGCACATTTGCCTCAATATTTTCCCAATCTTTTAAAACCAATGACTGATTTCTTCAGACACCTGTTTAAATGATACTTCTTGACTACAAGAAAGTATTTTCATATGATCCACACATGTCACACACATAAACTCAATTCTTGAAATGCAGAACTTCGTATGAAAAAGGACTTTGTGCTCCTGAATCTGTGTACAGAATATGCATAAAAAAAGTTCTGAAGTATCATAGGCCTGACTGCTAAAGGGCACAATTTGATTTATGATTCTAAGCATTTTATCAACTTTAGAAATAGGAACTCGATATCATTTCATCCAGAGTGAGAGAATACGATTTGCTGATGTAAGAGTAGTAGTGATCAACAGATGTACTTCTTAAACATATGTTGAATATATGAAATCCGCATCAAACAAATTTAATTGAGGTTTAGAAGTCACAGAGAATTATTTGCAAATGGATTAATAACAAAGACTTCTATTAAGAACTAATCATTGCTTTTCTTGGCAACCACTCAGTCGCTTGTCTCGCATCAGTATCTAAACCCATAAAATTTTCCTTGAACATACAGAAATTGTTTTAAAAAATACATATTGAATTTTAAATGCAGAAATAGGTATAAGGAGAATGGATTTTGCGCTTCGGAGCTGCTGCAGAGAATGTCATAAGTTGAAGTCAGTGGTAATAGGTCTGCGTCCCCTTCCGTAAATTTTCCAGTTGCAATTTGAGTTTGATTCTAAATGTTTTGATGTTGTGAAAGCATAGGAACACGGTATCATTTTATCTGGAATGATAAATATGATTGAATGGTGTAGAAAGTATTAATGATTAATGGATATACTTCTCTGAGATTGATGCACTTTTTAGTGAAATTTTTTTGCTTGCCTCAAAACACCTAGATCAAGGATTGCGAACTAGTGACACGCGTGCCATTAATGGCACACACATCACTGATCAAAATAACAAAGCTCACTGTGAAGTAATCCTCTTGTGAGGTATCTCATTCTCTCTTTTGATGCTAAACTCTGCATGTTTTCATAAACGATATTATTACAACAAACTACAAGTACTTCTCAAACTTGAAAAAAAATATCAAAAATTTAGATATACATGAGAAACAAGACGAAGAAAAAGTTATAGAAGAATTTATTTCAAGTAATTGATTCTTCAGTCGAGGAATTTTCAGCGAGATGTTCTCAGTTCAAATAATTATCGGAAACGCTCAAGTTTATTTTGTACCCTGATGTGATTTCATTTGATAAACTAAACTTGTCCCAGTTCGACTGGTTGGCGATTGAAGAATTTAAATGTAACGGATTGATTTCCAGTGCAGTTCAATTTGGATTCAAAAATTTATTGAAACTCGCAAAAAGTTGGAATTGATGTATAGTAAAAATGCCAGTAGTGATAGTTTGGAAACATGGAATTTGATTCCAGACACGTTTAACTGTTTGCAGAAGTTGACATGCTATTATAACCACATTTTCCTATATCTATACCTGTGAGTAATATTTTCAGATATGAATAACGTTAAAGACTCGCTTGGAAACCGTTTTACAGATGACTCCCTATTATAAGTTATTTGCCATATAATTTACAACAGAAGTCACGCTAATGTGAGAGCCAGGAATAAGAGAGCCAGTGAGATTTTCTGGTTTGAATCTAGTTTGAGGGGCTGTTTTTCTGTTGTAAAGTGGAAAATTCCGTCAAGTAACATAATTGCAAATGTCATTTATGTTTCTTATTGAAAGCGTGAAGTCAGTTTGTAACTTTAAATACTTGAAATAGGGAATATGATATATCCTTTATTCCAAAAACATTCACAGCACTTTTTATTTTATTTCTTTGGAGCACGCGTTTTTATTCCATTTTTGTGGGATTTTTTTTATATGATGACCCATCTATCACTCTTGCTTCCTACACTTTGACTTCAACTTTACGTGCCTGCTGTATCATTATGAAAATCACAAACAATACTAGACGTGTATAGATAGAAAGAATGCCCATTTATGGAACATTAATAATTATCATTAAATTATTTTTGACTATTTTACATTACAAATATTTTTAATAGTGTTTATATTATTGTTCTTTTTGCTGTTTATATTCGTATAATATTTACTTCTAACATTTCGAATTGTATCGATACTGATATTCATATTACCCAATAATATTTTGTTTTCAGATTGTGGCCTCATGTTAAAATATTTCACAGAATAGCTGTTTTCCGAATATTGAGTTTGATGCCTGTTGGCATTTAAAAGTCGAGAGATAGACAAAAAGAAATGTAATACTGAAACACAGCTTTTTACTAATTAAAATATATTTAATATCACTCATCTGAGTTAAAGATAGAGATACTATAGACGTAAAGACTATTTCGTAGAAGTCTTCAAGCATCTGCAATTTAGAACATTTACGTTCTAAATTACCACTTCGTAAGTGGGATTTGTTTTCGCTACGTATTCATTACTATATTAAATTAAATAGAAATTAACTGTAAATATTTTTCATATTATTAAATGTGTCAGTTAAAGTTGTAGAATTTCATTTCCCTCTCTGAATTTATTTTCTATATACAAATCTCATTTCATTCAATCTCTGTTGTGTAGTATAAAGGAGTTAAGAGGTTTATGAGCGTGTAAAAACATAATTCAAGCTATTTATGTAAGTTATCACTTACGGTAATCAACACTAACTGTAAGAATAAAGAGAAATATAGTTCTAAAATGTAATCAAAAATTTTACGTTGTAAATTGTATGAATTCAAATAAGAACAGTAATTAATTTGATTAATTAATTAGATGATTTACTAATTGATCGTTGAATAACGAACGTCGCCTTTCAAAGCATAACGAGAGTTACTGGAACCTTCTAATAAAGATAATGTAAAAAAAATTATAAAACGTTATTTTAACTAATGAAGAACCTTACTAATAAAAACATTTCATTGGGAGTTTCAAGAAACGTGTATGGAATATAGGTCTTTCTAAACTTTCCAATGCGGAGCTGCCTTTCGATTGCAAAAAAAAATTACGAAGAAAATGCTTTTTCAGTTTCTATCAATATATTTTTTATACATTTGTGATACTCGAAAGAATTTTTATTTTACTTTATTTTTAGTTACAATTAAAATTTTAATAAATCATAAACCTTTTCGAATTTTCCCCAAAATTTTAAAGTCTTCTTCAATGTGTACTACGATGAGTTAGTGAATGTTTACTGCAAAAACTAAATGGGTGTCGCTACCTTTAAATTAAATTATTGTTAAATATTTATGCTTTGTAGTAAGATTTTTGAAAAGAGAGACGTTTTTGATATCTTTCTGAAGAGTATTGATTAGGCCTTATTAGGTTTTAGGTAAATTAGGGAGGGTTTATGAAGGCTTTACAAAACAATTCCGATGAAATAAAAATTTCCCTTCTTGTTTATAGGATGTACTTTGAATCATTTCAACATTATTAAAAAGGAAAAGAAAAAATAGCAGAATGCATGATTTTTGCCAGGAATATCGCAAACCCTAAATGACAGAAGCTCCTTTCTTTCCGACATCCGTTGTATTTTACTGCAGACAATAATGGATAAGATGGATAAGACTTTCTAACGAACATCAAATTTATCTGAAATTTATTTCTTGTTTTTCCATACGATATTTAATAGATACCTTAATGAATGCCTGGTTATAGAGGTGTTAACTTTAGATAACAGCTGTCTCTCTTTCAATGCAGGCAATCTAAGATGATCTCACAGACGCGCATGGAAGATCTGGAATTGAAATTGTTTTATGCTTTATCTCAGTATGTCCTCAAGATGTTGTTTTACATTACATTCCTCGCTTATGATTTAGGTTCATGCTCTTAACATTCATCCTATTTCCAAAATCAGAACGTCTGTAATCGAAATGAAAACTATCAAATACATACTTTTGAAATATGTAGAGCAGAAAGCGTCTAACACACCCCTCTTGCTTACCTCGAAAGGTATGCTTGCCCCAATATGAGAATCAGACAACAATGATTTAATTTATTTTCAATACCACGAAAGAAAATAGGAGGAATAATATTCAATTGTGACATATTTCCTGCTGGGAAACATCAGAGATGCATCACAATTGGATAAATATGGATGAATTAGTTATTCGATCTTTAACTGCTAAATGCCACCTAAATCTTCATTTAGTAGTAAAATGTGATTGTTGTCACTAAGAAATGATGAAATACTTCTTTTGTAATGATACAAAAAGGAATCTATTACACCTTCACGAAATATGCAAGACTAAAACTGAAATTCACAGAACATTTTTTCATATTGAAAATTGCTCCATTATCAATATATTACTATATTATATCATCAGCATTAGTTTGCTATTCCGTTGAAGAACAACTAATTTTATAAATAGTTAACATTTCTATCTGAATTAGTAGGGTTTTTTGTGATATAAAAGGAGACGAATGTTTCGTTATTGGTACTGTAACGTTAAATATGTGCTTGAACTTTGCATACTAGAGGAAAACTGAGTATTTATGGAATTTTTCTAAATTTTAAATACTCCACTTTATAATGATGCGTATGGTATCGTAAATTTTTTATGAAAATGATTTTTTTTTAAATATGATGTTCTGAGTTTAGTGTAGACCAGGGATCGGCAATCTCTTAGCTATGGTGTGCCAAACCAAACTACCAATGTGATTCAGCATTCCGCACAGAAGAACATTTTTGAAGCAATTAAATTCCCGTGATAAAGCTTGCAGAATTAAAGAATTTAGTTCAATAATATGGGTATTTATAGTTTTCTTGTAAATTAATTTCTCATCATTTAAAGATATTTCTAACATAAAAATACACAACATAAAATACAAAAATAAATAAAATTGTACATTTATTATGTATTTTTAAACATATTTATTAAAATAAGAAATAAAAAACGTAAATTGTAAGTATTTACCTTCGTTACGGTTAAATAAAAAGATAAATAAAAAATTTTATGTGAACCTAGTACTCAAAAGGACGAATAAGCATGGTTTTTACACGATTTCACTGTTGGATAAATTGAAACAATGTATAAATTTGATTCTTGGAAATTTTAAATGGGTGTAAGTTTAACATTACGCAAATGATTATACGAATAAATTTATAAAAAATAATTCCCTATTGTTTATTGATACTTGGAAATGCACGCAATCGTAAATAACCTCTCTGTTCCTCTGACGAGAATATCCTTTACTGTCCCCCTCTCCAAAACACCACACTACGCCAACGGAAAGACTTAGAACCTTGATAGATTTAACGTACTTCAGACCCTTTATACAGGGAGTCTTCAGTGGTACAAGGATTCGAAACTCACGACACGCAGGCCACAAATTTGTGACAGTGACCACTAGCCTACCATGGTCATTTAATGTTTGTACGATGCAGTTGCATCTTAGTAGTTTGAAAGCTATGAAAATTGAGACCCCAGGATTGTGTGATCTGTTCCTTTGCGTATGGATGCCTTAAAGTTGCCTGCATTTGGATGCTTCTTTAGTGATAGTCAAATCACCTGAAACTGATGGAAGAAGTCAAGATCTTTTAAGAATCGATCACTGTACTGTTTCAATGTAATGATAATTTTCTGTAAGCAAGACCTAACACAGCGTAAATATAATCGGCCGACATATTTAAACTGGGTAACCCCCCTTTACTAACAAATACGAATCCTAATCATGTGTAACCTACATGCATCGCATCCTACGTAAAGAAGCTGAAAAAGAAAAGTAAGTATACTTCCTTATATTGTATTCGGTGTTCAGGTGATTGGTCTTCCTAATTTTAGTTTTGAAGGACTAAAAAGATTTAAGGAATCACTTGTGTCCTTCTGGACGAAATGCTTTGAATTCAAGGATACTCTTTTGAGGTAATAAACAATGTAAAACTTAAAAGAAGCATTCTTCTTTTTTAACTTTAAGCTTTTTCTAAGAGCAAATTTTTTCAGAATCAAATATCCCGCGTAGTTTCAGGAAAGTTATCAGATATAATATACAACATTTTTAAAAGTTTTTCTTAAAAATGCATTAAAATATTTTTTATTATTCAGCGATTAAAAGAAAATAATGTAGTCACACATAACAAAATAAATAATTAAGCTTTTTATTTATTTATTTATTTATTTTGTTTATGTATTCACAGAAAAAAAATCTAATACTATCTTAATCTTAATCTCAAATAATTTAAAATTTGAGTTTTTATTTTTTAAAAAAAAAGGATGAAGTATATATATGCATGAACATAATTATAGTATTTAATACATTTCTTCTAATGATACAATGGATGATACTTCGGTGGAGGAACTTTATAAATATTATTCATCGAAGTCTTACTCCTCATATGTCATAAAATTAATGATTAATTATTTCAATTTTAGCATTTCGCACTTCCACACCACAAGTTCGGGTTCTATTCCCGGGCTAGACAAGGTCGTCTCAGCTTTTCATCCCTACTGCAGGGGGTCGATAAATGAGTACAAGCTTGCTTTGGGACTTAAAAACACTGGGGATCTCACTTAAGACTGACCACCTGATCGGAATATCTGCTCATACACCTCAGCACCTAAGGTCACGTATACTGGGATGGGCACAATAGGCCCTGGCCCTCACGGGATGTTGCGCCACTGAGTCTGAGTTTATTACAATTTTATAATTTTTCATGATTGTAAATTAAAATGGAAATTTTGTGAATCAAATATTCTATAAATTTTTATATTTCTTCAAGTGCGAAGGAAAAAAGGAAAATTTAGAATAAAAAATAATATTATAGAAAAAATAAATGTCTCGTCGATATTTGTTCGTGCGCGTATTGAAAAAAAAAACTGAAGAAACCCACCAATTTTCGAAATGAATGTTTTCACTTTGTGCAAGAAATTTTAAAAATTGTCTTAGAAAAAAAGAAACTCGTTTTTGAAGAATTGACTCAAATTGTTTTAAACAAAAATAACACAGGGACGTAAAGAGAAGAGGATACAGTTAAAAAAAAGGATTTTCAAATTTTTTGTCTCATTACTTACTCGCACTTCGTATTCATGCATTCGTAGTGATAAAATGTCTTCGAATAATGCAAGGATCTATTGAATGAAATATTTTCAAAAATTTGTGTGAATATTTACTTGACATAAAAGGTTTTTTCGGTCGCAGCCTATGTTAATAGAAGAATATCCGTCGTATAACGCGCGCCCACCTATACTTTCAAGTTGCAATTTTTAGGTATATTCCCCGCATAACGCGCACCCTCTTTTTTAAATTTGCAATGTACGTGTGCATTTCTATTATGTTTTGAAAACATTTATTCGAGGTATTATCCCAGTATTTTGACAAATTCGTGCACTTCCAAATCTACAATCCTTTAAGTTCATTAGGTATGTCATTTCTTTTAAATAAATGGTATTCCAGTCTATGTAAAAGTTTAATTTTTTTTAATACTCATTTCTTTTTTTTTATTTCTGACGCTATCCTTTTTATACCCGGAGTATAACACTCAACCGTAAATTTCGATCATTTTTGGTGTTAAAAGTGCGCTTTATACGCCGGATTTTACCGTAATTCTGAAATCAAATCACATTTGAGTTAACAGTTTCAAATGTCTAAGTGTTTTTTGTTACTCTGAATTATCATATCCTAATCCTAAGTAAGCTTTAGTGAAATTTTCATTTTTAATAAGGTATTAGAATAATCTAGAAAGCCACGGTTAGTTCTTAGCAATCTAAGAAGCTCATACTTTTTTTTCTAAAATTTAACAATACTTCAAAATGGAGGCAATAGCATTATTCCCAACACATGAAGGTAATATACTCGCATATGCCTTAATGAGTCCTCAAATTGTTATATATTGAGAACATGTGAAAATATGTGAATAAATTCTGAAGGGTACACATATAGCCCTGACAAAAAAAACGTTTTCGATATGTATTACCTTTTACATATAAAACTTTCGAAAAAGTACATCCCATGCTAAGTTAACATGAAAAATCCCGAGAAAAAAGAAAATTCGGTAAACAATTGAGGTAGATAAAAAATATTTGTTATTTAGGAATAATACTTGAAATACGTAGTACGCATCATTTTTTTAGATTAAATCTTTAATTTAAATTAATAAAAATTTAGATTTAAAAAAATGTTACAAACTCCGCGAGAAATTGCATTTGAAATTAAGATATTGATATTACTAGGTAAATATGGACACTAAGGTAATATGGGAAAATTTAAGCAAATGTCCATATTACACTAATGGTTTTGAGTTGGTGAATTCGAACTGCGTCGTTAGTAATGTTCAAGCATCTTGGTGACTGTGCAATTCGTTTGTGTTGTTGTCGGTTCAAACAACAGCGCAAACAGGACATTTCTAATGTAAGTACCACTACCTATACTGGGGGGGTTGTTGTTATACTTGAGTTATCTTTCTTAAGATTTAATGCGCAAAAATTGATTAATTTCACATAAAACCTTTAAATGGCTGCAATTTTATGTGAGTGTAGTATCCTTTAGTGGGAACTTTTGGTTTCGTTCTTTCTCCTTTTGACGGCAGCCAACTATTGAATAATGTCATCAGAGCAAATATGGGCAGCATCGAAATTTTATACTTTCCAATCCTACTCCAGTACCATCTTCTCGTCCTACACATCTTCCTTCCATAAACCGCTTCTTTTTATTAACTTAGGCCAAGTTAAGCAGCACATTGCTCCTCTACCGTCAATACAGAATTCTCGCAGACAGCAGCATCTTTTTTGGAGGAGATAAATCCGAATCGAAAACTGAAAACAGCCTGTAGAAATCGTAGAAGATGTAAGAACGTTTCAAGAGAGCTGACAAGGGCAGCTCTCTGGCTTGCACGAAGTAGAGAATTGCAAACAGAAGTCAGAGAAGGTGTAGAAGCAAAACGCACAGCAGTAGCTAGTACCAGCAAACACAATGTTCCTGCATTTGTCCTGTTTGTGGTGCTAACTATTGCGATGAAAATCAAGGACAAGGATAATGTTGTGACTTTTCTTCATCCTGGTTCTATGAAGAATGTTTCGAGTTAGAGTGTGATTCCTTCTATTGTAATGAATGCAGCGTATAATACAAGAGCAAGTCCTGATTAAATGTTTTTCTTTAAGTTTGTAATAATTTATGTTAGTTTAATTATTTATCTGATTTTCACCATTTTAAATTATATATTTTTTATTTATAGATGAAACTTGGAGATTCCTTTGTGATTTAATTTGTTGAAGAACGATGGTTTAATTTTACTTCTTATCATTTTCTAAAAATGTTATTTGTGTAAAAATGCTTTTCTTTTCGGAAAAAGTAAGTGTAAAGGTGAATTTCTTCTGTTTTTTATAATGCAACTTGCCCATATTTCTGGCAGTTGTGCCCACATTACTTAAAATATTCGGCAAATATGGGCAATTGCAGAATTTGTTTTTGAACTTTTTTATACTCAAAGCAACAGGAGTTAGAAGTTTGTTTAAAAAACATTAGAAAGAACACCACATACTCTAAAGTTTGAGATACCTTTATTTCGAAAAATGGAAAGATATTAAGTGAATGGGAAGAATTAAGTGTTTTGTTGCCCATATTTTTCAAGTTTAACCTATATTTATTTTTTTCCTATAGCAGTGATTTTTAGAATATGAAGGGAACGACAGTAATTTGATAAATTTCAATATGACTTCAGACATTTGCTCTCGATAGTTAAACGAAAGTAAAAAGCGATAAAAATACTTAATAAAAAGCTATCATGTTAGCTAATACTATTGTATTTGAAATATTTTAACCATAGATGTGAAATGTCAGCGCTCAACAGCAAAATAATAATAATAGGAAAATGACCATCTAGAGGTTATTTTGGGGATACACCGAAATTCTGAATTAAGGCAGGAGATTCTCTAGAGAGGATAAAAGTTATGATCGAGAGAGGTGCATTGAAGAAAAAATTTCAAAGTCCCATTGCGTAGAATAATCAGCATTAAAAAAAATGCAAGAATACAAGCGACAAATATGAGTTGCCAATCATGTAAAATAGTTTTACTTAAAAAAATCATAGGAATAAAATAAATATCTTCTCAACAAATTTAGAACTTATTCAGAAAGTACTGCATTTGATTCCCCAGGAATATCTTTTCTATGTCCTAAAAATAGAAAGACAATTCTAAAACTGTTTTCCCTTCCTGAAGAAGTCGAGAATCGGCCTTGAACCCTCACAAAGACAAGTTCAATCACTAAAAAAGTAAGTATCTAGTTATATTTTATTTTATACACGTAATGGCTTATAAATCGACGACATTCTCGTAGCCGTTTTCCCTAAATAAAAAAAATGAATCTAACGACACCGCTCACTCAATAAAATTTCACATAAATAAAGTTAGAAACACCTCGCACCAGTCCTAACCAAATAGGAATAAAATCCAAGTTTTACGCACTTAAAAACAAATACAACAATGCATTATCATATTTTCCAACTGAGAACCTCAATTTGTTTTATTCATAGCCAGCATTTAATGCTCTGTAAAACTGCTTTTATATCCTGGGCGATCCTGCTGAAGGGAGCCCACTTTTACAACTGGTTGTTGCAGTTGTAAAAATAACCGTTAGGAGCCCTTTATTTTGAGTCTCGACCGTTTGCTTGAGAAGGTTTGATGGAGCCATTCTCTGGGCGGTTTAAGGCTACCTAATTTCAATACCCCTCCCTCATCTGTCACATCAAGAAATCTCCAGATCACATATTCACAGAGTAGAGAGGCTATAAAACAGTTATGGCTGTCAAAACTTGTGTACATGGTATAAAAATTTAATCCCTTTTTAAAGAGGAAAAAATAATTCTTATATAGGTCGTTTTCCAAAGGGTTTTTTTCCCCATCCGTATGTCCCTCCCCCGCGGATTTTTTTTCTTTCCTGTTCTCTTCTAAGAATTTTTATACGCAACCTTTTTGAATGAGCCATCCATATAGATGGAAAAAGTGTGAGATCGTAAAAATCAGCTCCTTCTCTTGCAATGCGCTTTTGTTTGTGCATGGCAGCTTCCTTTTTTTTTTCTTTCGGCCCATTGTCATTCTTTTGTTTGACAAGCGCCGGAGATTTACACCCAGGGGCATAAATATTTTATTTATTTAAATTTTTAGAATGGCAGATAAATATTCGCTGAGAATGAAGCGTATTTCATTAGCGATTGCGGATACTTCTTTCGCTTTTGGCATGTTTATCCTTGCTGGTGCGCTTGTCAAGATGGATCCACAATTCTTTTGTCTTGCCACAGCGAGGCGTGTACATTACGGCCACTTTCTTTGTTGTAGGCTTTGGCGTAAGTCGGTTACGAAACCACTTGGAACAGAACGTGCCCAACGCAAACACTCCTCCATATTTATATCCCAGCGGATTCGCAGGTTGGCTCTGCCTCGAAAATGGTGGAACTTCATTGGATCCAAGGTCGTGCAGAGTGAGGGGTTAAACTCTCTCCATTTGCAAAGGAATTAGCACAGTAGTAGTTCTCGAATTTATTCGTGTCCCAGGGATATACGAAAATATTTTTAGGGAATCCTTGACAAAACGTGAATTTCTATGTAAAAAACATTCATTTAATTTTTAGAGTCAATGTAAAATTAATAAATGAGTGAATTTTAGAGTCAATTTACAATTATTAAATGAGTCAATTTTAGAGTCAATGTAAAATTATTATTAGGGTTAATGTAAAATTATTTCTACAGATAAAATTTTGGATATACGTTTTTCCACTAATTATAAAAGCAGAAGTATAAATTTACCATTCTAACCCATACACTTCCGTGGAAATGTTATTAGAATATCAGACGTTTTTATAATTAAAGTGTATCAAACGTTTCCAACTACCTGTACACAAACAATGTATTTTGTAATTTCTAATCACGGTCAGCTTACAAAGACGACACTTGAGTTGGCCCCCAACTCACCATTTTAATGTGAGAACCTTAAATTTCGATAGATTAATAGTATATCAGTACCTCTACATAACGAATCTTTCGTGTAATCGAGACTGGAACTAATAGCTTGACCAAAACGTTCCCTAGCCACCAGCTTGATGCCAAGACCTATCGGCAGTGGCGTAACGGAGAATATTAGGGCACCCCTGCAAAGTCAGGTTTTGGGCCCCAAGCCGGATATTACAAAGTACTGCAAAACCATAACATAAAAGCTTTGGGACCTCTAGAGTCTTACCCCCACCCACCCGCTACACGGGGGTGTAAAGTAAACCACTGTCTCTCGGCCACCATGGCCTTGTAGTCAAGACATATAAACACTACATTGCATTTATTTATTTCGCATAAAATGAAGTGCTGGAAAAACTAGCACAAGCGCACTTATACAGATAAAGGGGAAAATATAACAAATCAATTAATGAAACTCTATGCAGTAAACACAACGTCTATGTTAGCCAAAAGGTAGCTACAGCAGCTGTTAAATTAGGTATTGCTGCTGAAATGACAGAGAATCACTATTTAAGTGACTTTGAATGTGGATCAGTAGGCATCTTGGGTGAAATGGATTTCAGCACTTTCAAAAATGGGGGAAAAATTAGGATATTCGCGTACGACAACTGAAAAAGTGCGAAACAAATATTAGAAATCTGGAAAAAACTCCATTTCTTTGACAACGGCAGAAAGAGATTTTGAATAAAAGAGTATGTCGATGAGAAACGAGCAATGCCGGTTTATCCATTTCGCACTTCGGGGTGGGCGCCCAGGGGCCCGGATAAGCTGGACTTAATCAGATTCTCTGGTTATAAATTTTAATCCGCCAGTGCCTAGTGAGCCTGTAGATCTTCTGCACCCAGGATCCGAACTGAGCTTGAATCGGCACTGGGAATGAGAATCGTTTTACGAGACAGTAGTGCAAAACTACCTCAAAATGTTCAAAATTTCACTGTTGGATCATCAACAAATGTTGGTGTGCAAACTGTAGAATTATCCCTTCTTAACAAGAGCTTTCAAAATTAAAAACTCTCTCTCCTGCCTGCAAGACACAAAACGATGCGTCTCACCAGGATCGCTAGTATCATTGACGACTGAAACTACTTCGCCTGATTTGAGGAGTCGTGTTTCACATTGTAAGTGACTAATGACTAATGGACAATACGAGTACGGAGAAAATCATATGAAACTATTGACATCATATGTCTTCGGAGACTTTTTAATCAGGTAGAGTCTCTTGTATTATATGGGACGTTTCTTTGGCTTTTGACGACGACTTTTGGCAAGTTTGCATACGATTCTGCATAAGTTTGCTTTCCAATCATTCACATTCATTTATAGACTTTGTCAGAGATTCTTAAACTGTGGTCCGCGGCCCCTTGTGGATTCGCAGTGCCTCTTTAGGAGGTCCATGGACTCTTATGTAAATTTGAAATTTCCCTCTTTTACAGACTCTGAAAGGCCTCGTGGAAATATTGAAAGATGCGCCATGCTAGCCTTGATCACTAAATTGTCCCAATGTCCCCTACTAGAACTTGTATTTTGATGTTCCAAATCTTGGGGGTCCACAATGTCACACCGATACATAAAGGGGGGGGGGGCGGTGATCGAAAGTTTAGGAAACCGCTGGCCTATGTACATTTGACAAGTTCGAACAATTCTGACGGGATAATGCAACATCACTCACGTCTGAAGTCACTACTAAATGACGGCAGAAGCATTTCTCTGACTTCTGCCTCCTTATTCCCCAGACACGAGTATTATAAAGGATATTTGGAATGCCTTGCAGATCCAAGAGAATTGACCGGGGAGCCGGTGTGGCCCCTTCAGAGATAGAGAAAACGATAGTGAGTCCGTGAAGTAACGGTGGAGACTGGACTTAAGGGAACTGACTGAGGCCCCTATAGTGATAAAGAAAGCGATACTGAGTCCGCGAATTAAGGTGGATTCTGAACCGGCGAAACTTTACGTGAGGGAACCGAATTAGAGGCCCTCCAGCTAAAGACTTGTGATACAACTATTCCTTAGTCCGCGAAGTAAGGCGGATTTTGGAACGGTGGAAATTGCGAAGGAGCGTGGCGGATTTGGAGCCAGCGAACTCACCCAGACTCGGTGTGGAATTACCGAGAGTGAACCCTTTTTACGTATCCTATGCTTAGGACTTTCCTCTAGAGTGTCAATTTAGAGAATTATTTTATGCGTTAGAGATGAGACAATGCAGCGAAAGAGACTCGAAATCTGTGGACCCTTTTGCTAATTAATTGTGATAGAATATTCTTTTTTTTTTCATGATTTTCTTACTGAGAAATAAATAGTTTATCCCAGAGCTGTGTAAAGTTACTGCACATCGGCTTCACTATATTTGATCCAATTCTTAAATCTCGTAATCATAGGATGAAAAAGATCTATTCGGTTATAAACTCCAGTTCCATAGTTTTGTCGAAATCGAAATGTGCCGTTTAAGCACACACACAATAACTTTGAATACAATAGAAATTAAAATAACTATTTATAGATACTATTTCTTAAAGATAAGTAATAATTTCTTATCATGATAAGAGAGAGGACAAGGGGTGCCTTCAAGAAACAGAATGAGAATTTTTGCTGTTGAGTACTATATGAAACACACATTGCTTTATATCTCCTTTCTTTATCGCGCTATTTTCTGAACTGAATCAGATCTAAGAACATATAACTATTTAGTTTCCTCTAAATACAGTTAGGAACAGTCGAAATACACAAAGAACGCTCACGTATCTACACTGCTGTTTGTAAAAAATGCAACACCATGAAGGAATCACCAGAAATAAATTAACTTTGCAGCAATATCAATTATAGGATGTTACGTAAAATAGTAAGTTTCAGAGCCATCGTGCATGCGTGGCGTGCATAGCGCCCTCGTAACTGATGCTGAAAGCGTATAAAGAGAGGGCTGAAGCAGGATGACGTTGAAAATAGTTAATGATTATTTGCTAGTGGCGAATATTTAGTAAGACCTAAGTATGCCTCCAAGACAAAATAAGGAGAAATTCCAACAACTTTCAGAGTTTGAAAGGGGGAAGATTATCGGCCTTCGAGAAGGAAGATTTTCGTATAGTGCAATAGGAGCTGGTGTGCAGCGTAACAGTTCCACAGTGATGCGAGTTCGGAAGCAGTGGACCGACGAGCACCGAACAATCGAGAAACTGGCAGTGGGTGACAGGAGGTGACGTCAGCGTGCGACGATCGACACCTGCTCCGCATAGGGATGAATGACCGTACAGCTTCCTTCAGGCAGTTGGCAGCACGTTGATTTACTGCTACAGGTGTACTACTGTCGGCTTCGTCAACTCGTTGACGTCTGCTGTACCGTGGATTGCGTGCAAGGGTGCCTTTATACAGGATCCCCCTCATGTCGAACCATCGACGGCTGCGTCTGCAATGGGCTCTTGAGCACAGAGCCTGGCAAGCTGATTGGCACCAAGTTGTCTTTTCAGATAAATCACGCTTCAACTTGTGGGACCATGATGGCCGCATTCGTTTCAGACGCTATGCCGGTGAAAGCTGCCTTTCCGATTTCCTGCGATTTCGTATTATGGACGATCCAATTGGCTACTAATTGAGGATAATCTCAATAGGAACAGGTACGTCCGTGAAGTGCTACAGCCCGAAGTCGTTCTCTTCCTTCAAAGCATCCCTGGAGCTATCTTTCAACAGGATAATGCACACCCGCATGTTGCAAATAATGTTCGAGACTTCTGTTTAGCCCAACGCATGTAACTTCTTACTTGGTCTGCTTATTCACCGGATATGTCGCCTATTGAGCCCGTGTGGGATTTGGTTGGTCTGCGTCTCGCTCGTGATCCGCGTCCTGCAGCTTCAAAGGACGAACTTTTGCTGCGCATACAAGCAATATGGAATTCTCTTCCACAAGCAGACATTCAAAATCTATTTGACTTCATGCCACGTCATATAGCAGCACTTATTGCAGCGCGTGGTGGCTACACCAAATACTGATTTCGGACTCCTAATATTGTCTTCTTGCTTTGAAAATTTCATCATTTATTTGTACTAATACAAGTCATTTGTGCATTATATTTCATTTAATTCTGATGATTCCTTCATGTTGTTGTATTTCTTATAAACAGCAGTTAATTATAAATAAAATCAGTTTTAGAATTTTATAAAATACTGGTACTTTTGTGAACAAAATTTAGTGTTTTGCTTCATTAAGTTGTAACTCAATAAAAACGCAAATCATATTAGTATATAACAAATAAAATATGTTGCAAGTATGTTTGTTATTAGTGGAAACTTTTAGCCGAATTATATATTTAGCACTTCCAAAGTAGGTAATTTCCATTCTGTATGAAAGTTACTTGTTGTTACTGATACAGGAAGAGCATTATACTCTTTCTAGAATAAATTGAATTTTTACATTTCGTAATGCTAATAACAATATTGAATTATAACTCTTTTTGACTGCTTTGAATCTGGTTGCTTTTTATGCTGATTCCTTCAATTTAAATGGATTACGAAATATTCTGAATGTTACACTCACTCATGTCTTCCCTAATTTAGAAAAGAAAAGCTCTTCGTATTCGTAACAAAGGGATTACCTCCAGTAGGGCACACAGAAATTTTTCAAGGGGGGTGTCCGGGGTCGAAAGTTCACCAATCTTGTATCATGCTCCTTTTGATTTTGTCGATTTTCGGGAACAAAACACAGTAAAAAACTAATTATTGAATAGATAATTGGCATTAATTAATAAAATTAATCATTAATAACAAATAGTTAAATTTTACGAAATATATACTTAGAGTTATAATCAATCGGAAAAAAAATCAAGGGCTTTGAGGGGGATCCGGACCCTCAGGACCCCTCCCTTGCGTGCGCCACTGATTACCACTGAGACATAATTCACAGAAACTACAATTATAAAGCTGTATAACGGTTTTAAAATGGGTTTATTCCAAAAACCACTGTCGAAGAGTGGAAAATTATCTATCAAACTATAATTGTCCTCTAGGCCTCCAAATGGTGTTCAAAGAATGGCTGAAGTTTAAGATTCTTGGGATCCTTGGATAAAAGTTATTCGGACCCTCTTTAATTTTGCTTCTTTTCTTTATTTTTTGTTCTAACCAATTTTATGTAATATTAACTAACGACATTATCTAATATACAAAACCAATTGGAATTGGCTGATTTGAATACAAAATTCAGATTAGTTTCGATTAAAATGGTTAGCAAAAAGTTATATGATCATTGATTCAGGTCTATGGTTTTCCTTGTCAACAAAATATCGTAGTTGTTGAAAAGGGAATTTTTAAAGCAACAAGTATTACTTAAAAAAGATGACGTTTATTTATTCAAAAAACAGAAGTGTTATGACAATAGCCGTTAGAGTAATTCTATAATACGATTTTAATGTAACTTAAACAAGAAAGGAAAGTCAACTTGAATATAGAGCGATGCTTTTTGCACATGTTTCGTCGATATACAGGTTCATTATAATTAGTTTCACTTTCAAAATACTGTAAAAAAAGAACCACTGCTCAGAATGACTTCAAATTTGAAATGAATATACTTGAAGAAGAGGAAAACGGTACGGTACTAAAAAACGCAATGACATTTTCATTGTTGCTTTTTATGCGGTTTTCGGCCCAAGGACAATTAAAAACAGATTTTTCTCATCCAACGTGGTACGACCTTGCCGTAGTGGATAGGCTTTTTCACTAACATTGCAACAACTGTTGAATGATTTGGAAATCATTTTTTCCATCAGAAAACCGAAACAATAATGCACATTCAACAGTACAGATGGTTTAGTGTACAACTCATCCCAAAGCCACTGTAATTCGATTCAAAATGCCAATTGTAGCTGGATTCACTTTCGTTTATGCCGCTTGCAGTGCTATCAATTGATACACCTTGGAACTTTTTTTCTTATGCCATATTATTTTGCCCCCTTTTCAAGTTTATTCAGTTCAAATTTGAAGTCATTCAGTGTGAGCAGTGGTTCTTTTTTACAGCATTTTTAATGTGGAACTTTAATTATAATCACCCTGCATATCCTAAGTTATCCTTGTTATCATCGCCACCTGAAGACTATGGTTCGAAATCATCTCCTTCACCAACAACCCCCGGTGAAACTCTTGATACAGCATTGTTCTAGCTAAAACCCAAAACTAAATTCTAACTGATTGAACTGAAAAGGGAACGCAGAAGCGACAACGGAACATTTCCTGAACTCTCCAATTAAAGACTTGAATGGGAAAGAATAAATCTGAGGACACACAAAAGAGAAGAAAACTCGTCTTCTCACGAGAGAATCCCGGCGATCGTGCACTCTCCAAGGAAAAGGCGCTGTCACCAGCATGACAAACAGGCCCATAACTCAGGCGAATAAATCATGCGAATTCTATTGTTTTCAATTTCCATAAAGGACAAATAATTTAGATTTTATTGACAGCAGAGTGCCTCTTAAATTAGGTTGGGTTCTCTCAAAAGGACTGAGCGTGCAATTCGCCTCCAAAGCGTTTTATCCTCAACGTGCACAGGGAAAGGTATTGTCTTTTCTTGCACGCTGGCATTCGCGAGATGAAGAGTTGTTTGGTTTTTTAAATGCCGATAATATTTCCTGCTGAGAAAATATCCCTCTAAATTTTACAAATAGAGATAACAATGTAATAGATTTTAAAGGAATTTCTTAATTACTTTTTGGTTTTTCTACGCAAATTAAACTGCGGTTCTCAATGAAGCTCCCCACCCCCTTTAACTTCCTCGTAGACTATTCTTTTGAAAATAAAGGAGTTAAATGTAGAACAAAGTCAATGTAGTCTTTCAAATGTAGTCTTGTTTAAAAAAAACACTACTTTCTGAAAGAAAAAAAAAACCAGATGCCTCTTAAAGTAGAATTTTCGAGTGCTCGAGAGATTTCAGTCTTTATAGGTGATTTTACTAATAGCGAAAAGGAAGACATACATCTAATGTACGGTGTTGCTAATGGTAACGGCTGTATCAAAACCGTTTTCCGCATGCTGACCCACAAAATGCATCAGCGATTACATCGACACCTGTATGAAAAAAGGTTCATTTATTACCAGTACTGATGAAGGAGGTAAATTGAGGACTGTACGACAAACACACGTGGAAGAAGTCATCTTGGACCATGTGGACAAAACACCCAACATAAGTACAAGGGCTGTAGCGTGTCAGTTAACCAACCATTTGGAGAATTTTACTATTGGTGAATGCAATTGCTAAAACCGTTTTAGCATTTTCTGTTCAGAATCACTCGTTAAGTATGCTGTTAGTGGACATTGTAGCGTATTGGGTACGAATTCTCAGTCAAGCTAGAGATATAAATATGTACAATTTATTTACAAGCACATCTCAAAAAACCATCTTACATCCAGACCACGTTTTTACCTTCTGCTTTCAGCCCGGCACGCTCAAAAACCGGTCCTCTCGCATGTCCCTCTCTAGAGGAGTCTATTCGGAACGTTAGGGATAAGGCATTTTGAGCAGCCCTTCTCCCCTACAATCTCAGGCAGTACAGCATCCGCTTTCTGATTACGACATCATGTGTTGTCATAATAATAATCGTTACATCGTGTCCGTTTATGTGTTGTTTTTTCTGTTTGTGCCTCACACAACACAGCATTTCGGCCCATATATTCCTGTTCAAAAATTGTTCATTTTAGTGAGCTCTACAGACCCTCAAAGTTTGTCCCATGATTTTAGAATCACCCTGTACGTTTAGTATCACCATGTTCCCAGATCGAAGCTTGAAATCTTATGACGTCTAAGCTAGCGTTCCATTCACCAAGGAAGAGATTGAGGAGCAAAGGGGAAAAAAAGACAAACCGAAAGAGCAAGTTTACACAGAATCCGAGTACAGGCGTTCCAATTATTTCAGAGATATGGGCTCAAGAGAAGAGTTGGTTTTTTTCTACATATGCTCTAATCATTGAAACTCTTTCCCCTTAGATGTTATTAGTCACGTTTTTGAAATTTGGGGGAACGAGTTTTAAAATTGTTTAAACTGCTTTAAATTTCGGAACATGTACAAGTAATTCTGCATACACTTTTGAAAAGTACTACGGTTTTCCAGTACTCAGCGTTCATTATAAAACATTAAATGTTTGCATGAAAGTTCCACTTATTGATGTCTCTATAAAAATTAATAGCAGATTGTTTAAACCTAAATATATCTTGCCTCTGTAAGTAGGTTTTAAAAAATGGTCTCTCAACGACGATAATTCCTTAGAGCAGCGTTTCTCAAACTGTGGGGCGTGCCCCCTAGGGGGGGTCATAATAAACCTACGTGTGGGGGGGGCGTAGAATATCGAAAAATCAATTAAAATAGATTTAGATTAAAAAAGAATTAAAATAGAAAAAAGATTTAAAATAGTTATAAATTTACTGAAAGAAGCAAAACAAAATATATTCTGACGTAATAAAAAATAAAATACATATTCACACTGATATAAGATACTTATAAATGCATCAGTACTGTACAATGTATTTGATAATTAATTTAACAATACTAAATTAAAAACAAATTTACAAATTGCTAGTGACTTCCATGAGCTTGTCATATATACAGAATATAATACTTGTATTGATAATTTGTGTAGTTTATAATTCTAGTCACAATACAGATTTAGCGTCGAAGTACATTATTATTTTATTCAATGTATAGTTGTTGTATGAGAGGGGCGATGAAAATTATGAATGAAAATTGGATTGCAAGTATTGAAAGCTTGAGAAGCACTGCTTTAGAGGTTCTTTATTTTGTTACAAAAAGAAAATGAACGAATTTGTTCCCTTTATTCAAGTGAACAGGTATAATTTCACATTATAAACCTCAGAGGAAAAGTGAAGCTCGATAAAATGTCGAAGAGGAGATATAACTCCATTTTCTGATGAAATAATAATGAAGGCATGTTTCAAAATTATAAGTTATGAGGACCAGAAATAACCTGAAATTAATCCATGGTTCGTGATGCATTTCTCGGGTAATTTACGAGGACATAAAATTCTGTTCATCAAATCACCGACCACCCTCTTCCCGTCCAATCCGGAAAATTGATTTCGTCCTCTGACATCTTCAAAATGTTTTGTGATTAAGGAAACGAGATCTTTTTTCAGAAGAATTAAAAAACGTGTAATTAATTATAAATGAGTAAATAATTTTGAGCACCTGTTTTGTTCAAAAAGCGCTTATTTGTGATCGTGTTCACTGAATGTGTAAGTATAAAAAATGATTTAAAATCTACTTTTGATAAATTTGATCTCATTAAAAATTTATTCTTGTTGAGAATAAATTTTTAATTTACCCTTGTTCAATTACTCTTATCCTACAGATATATAAGAAAATGTCCTCTCAAACAATTTAGATATACTATTAAGTATGCAGTAACATTCTTTTCACAAAAGATGAGACGAACTGTATTATAAGATACAAGCTTAACAAGCTGTTTATTGGTTTGCTAGATCACCGAAATTATCATGCCTTAACTGCTTCTGGTGTCATATGAAGTCAATAGTATAAGAGACCACAGTAAATCAGTTGAAGACGTAGTCTCTCTCAAATCAGTGGTGACCCGAGAGATCCGAATTTTTTAGAACGTTAGAAATTCCATACAGCGTCTGTATGATACTTGTGATCGAAATGTCGATTATATTATGTAGAATGAGTGCTTTTTTCAATGTTATATGTGATTGCCAATCGTATTTGCGTTCAGTACTCTTGCCAATTTGCCGGACTAATAGTAAATCACACTATTCATTTTCTAATTTTGTCGAAGTAGTTTTCATAACACCCGTATAAAGTATTTAAGATTGTGTTTTTATTTTAACTAAATAAAGAAAAAGTAAAAAGGCTTTAACTTAAAAGAATAAATTGGAACGTGAAATATATATTTTATTCCTTTTTATTTATTCATTTGAACCAATCAGATTGAGTGGCACATTTTTATAACTCATACGATCAACTTTGACAACGAATTGTTCTCTTCAAATTAACAATTGGGAATTTCAAACTAAATAATTGATCTCGAAGGATTTTGATTTAAAGTCATTCGAACTTTTTTCGGAATCACAAATAGAAAATTTAAACTATCTTAGAGAAAAGAGTACTAGAGTTTCCCTTTCATTTGGTACATTACACTGCGAGTCATAATATCAAGATCAATACACAGAATGAAAATTTTAAAAAAATGTATTTAAAAAAAAGCCCTCATCATATGCATTAAAGAGAATGTATTAATTATTTATTACGAAAGCATATTAAGTTCAGTATTTCAACAAAACAAAAATATTTCATTTAATGTTATGAACACATTTCGGATTTTGTTAACTTCTGTAAGATCCTTTTTAGGCCAACAAAAAATATTCTTTCTATCATGTTAAGTAAATAGGAGTGATTTAGTGACAATTTTTTTTCTCCAAATGTTGATAAGTCGCCATATTTGGTAACAAATATAGATGCGTCTAGAAAAGTCCAGAAAGGCCCAGAATTGTTTGACGAAAAACCTTAGAACAGAGGTCGGCAACCTATGCCACTCAGAACAATTCTCAGTGGCAATCTGCACTACTTTGAAAATTTGATAATTTTTTAGTGGATGGAAGTTGATAAATTTGTAATGAACCTAATTTGACAAGCATTTCTAGAACAATAGACATTTATGGAATTATGAAGAAATCTAATTCTATTTTGTAAATTATTGAATGTCATTGTTGGAGAGGTTTATTGTTTGAAGAGAGAAAACTGCATGTGTGTGTACTCTGCATT
>BMAV01015476.1:755407-783010 GCA_019973955.1 Trichonephila inaurata madagascariensis
ATAAATAAATAAATATATAGACATTGCGAGCTAAATGTAGGAATTGAAAAAATATCTGTTGATATTTGTAAAAACTGAAACTGCTGATTTTGAATTCGATTTGCTTCCTGTAGGGTTGAGATGTTTCTAGTACCTTTTAGATTACCTATGAGTCAAAAATGTAAACACATTCGAAAATGATCTCCAAACGAAATTTGGTTTCCAAACGCCCAGGAATGGAAAGCACGAGCAAATCAGAGTTGTGGAAAATTACTGGACAACACGCTACCCTACCTCCGCTGTACAAATAAATTTGAAAAGCCACTGACACACGCATCATAAATTACCGGGTTTTTTCTGCCTCCCCCCGGTCACGGTTGGCAAAAGATCGCACGGTAGGCCGGGCCGACATTTTTTGTGTACCAAGAATTACGCTAAATACATAAAAATGAAATCACGAAAACAGCAAGCCAACGACCTACGACTTGCCTTCGCCCTTCGTGCATTTTTTAATAAGCGGCGTCAATAGGCCTAACTGAGAAGCCATTGCTGATATATTATTATTTAAACTATTTTATGGTCCATGCAAAAGAGGAATTCAAAACAATAAAACATGCGGATCAATGGGGATGTCATTTATTCTCCAATAAATATAAAGGACTGGAATTCAAAAGCGCAATTAAAGCGTATCTCATACCGAACGAACTATTGTTCTCTTTAAATTGATGGTTAATTTTCAAATTAATTGTTGGGGGTTGATTAATGTAAGAGGAAAAAAACCTCAGCGACTTCTTCATCTAACTTGTGTGGTCTTGTGAATAAAGATTTAAAGATTTAAAGATTTTCCTTTTTACTTTTTTATGAATGTTTTTATTTCTAATGGGGCAACAGATTGGTGTTTTACTATTGCAGACCTTGTACATTCCCCGAGAGCTGGTATCTCTTTTTAGTGCAGCACACTATTGATGGAATACCAATCGTCGCAAGTAATTTTGACCCCTAGTTTCCTCCCCAGAGGGAGGCACCTGAGCTCTGACGATGCGAAACCGTATATAAGAATTTTTAATTTTACCGAGAGTACTCAAGTCAACCAGCACTCTAGGGAACTTTAACATGCCGTACAGCCATACGACATGGACGCTGTCGATTTTCTGCATCATTAAAATTCCCCGACCTATGGCCAGGGACGAGTGAGTGAATATTAACGTCGAACTGTTCAGCTACCACACCACACCAACGGGAGGACGTTTGAGCTCTCGACAGATTTAACGTACATCGCTCCCCTACACGGTGGGTCTTTAGTGGTACTGGGCTCGAACTCGTGACAAGGCCGGCCTCAATCCGATACCTTGACCACTCGGCTACTGCGGTCACGGGTCGGGGTCGAACCAGCAACCTTAGGCGTACAAGGTCAGTGACAAACCAACTAGGCCACTCACCCGGCATTTTTATGAATGTTGGATTTATTGTTATTCGTAATCAAAATATTCTAATTACCAGTTTTGATTGATTATTAACATCACACTTTTTCAAGCTCCACGCGATACCTTAGCGACCGATTTCGGTCGAGTGACGAGGAAAACCTCACACAACGCCAACGAATGACTGAGTGAGAGTTTTATTGACGTCACACTATAAACAACACGAAGGCTGTTGGCAACAGACTTCGTAATATTGAACCTCGACCAAGTGACGAGGACTAAACTGGCACTTCCCTCACCTAGCTAGTACACCACACTAACGGGAGGACATTGAATCTCGATAGATTTAACGTGCATCAGCCCCCGCAATACGGCGGGTCTATAGTGGCACCAGAATTCAAAACAAACAAACAGTAATAACACCTTTTATGAGTTCGAGAGCCGATGACCACTGGCCTACTGCGGCCACTCGATTATCAACTATAATTAACCCCTTAAACGGTCTTTTTTTTCTTTTTGCTAAAATGTTCCAAAAAAGAGCACATTTTTTTATTGCATATAACAAACACAATGCGAAAAGGGAGGAATTTTATTTCAGTTTTCAATTTTAAAGTTTTCACTTTTTTTTATAATTATGGAACACAAAAACCGCTAATTGTTTGCTTTTTATAAGTACCCTCTGCATGCTACGAAGAATGTTTCATATATCTTAAAAGATTTTTTCTTATACTTACAAACAAATTTCAAACTCGTGACTCCTTTTCAAACGGTTGAGGATTTTTTTTTATGTGTATGGGCATATATATATATATATATAATACAATCACAACCCAATAATCAATCAAAAAATCGAAACCACATGAATCCTATAACATTAAATCCCATTTCAAAATATCAATGGCGAATATAGAAGATAAAATTCCAACGTTTTCAAACAAAATTAAAAAACTATAAAATAAAAATTTATAAAATATCCAAGTGCAACCTCGGATTTAGAACCGATAAGTGGGGTTAAACTAGTTTGATAGCGCCAACCTTCCCCCTATTGCAACTTGGTAAGTTAATCGGAAAATATACAATTCTCAAAAATTTAAAAATTAAAAAGTTAAAATTAAGCCATTAAACTTGAAAAATTAAACTATTCACCATCGCATTCTGAAAGATATTATATATTAAAATATTAAAATTCTAAAACAATTAATTGCATAATATAAGTGAACCCTCGAACACCAAATATGACGCACTCATCTTTAAAATAGTTGTATAGGTAGAAAAAATGTCTAAAATCCGAAAGTTCAAATTAAAAACCAAGTATGTTCACAAACGAATAGCGTAAATCATTAAAAACTCACCAAAGAGCATCCTATCAATAATTCAATTCACAATTTTTGAACGATTTTTCTCTCACATTTAATACAACAATTACCACTTCTATATTTTACTCACAACACCCACTAATGCCATGTCAATCCAAATGATTCATAATCTCACACTAGAGTTTAACTCTTTGGTATTAGATGCAAATCAGATTGCATGCAAAAAAAAAAAAGTTGTTTGATTGGTCATAAATGTTTGATTGGTCATAAATAGTTCTCACACTAGAGTATAACTATTTGGTATTAGATGCAAATCAGATTGCATGCAAAAAAGTTGCTTGATTGGTATTGATATATATATATATGTAATAATTTCCTCTATAACATACTTTTAATTAACTCTTTTTAATGATCTATAAATAATCTTTAATTCTTAGGTTTAAAAATAAACATTGTAATCTTAATTGTAATCGGCTAAACCGAAATCCGTATCCCGCGCATTCTAGCCAAACAGAACTACTATTATGTAATAGTCACGCGCTTGTGCACTGTTGGTATATATAAACATAAAATCTGATGTAATCGCGCTCTTTCTCTGCTTGCCGCATATATATATATATATATATATATAGATATAAATATCTATTTACATGCAATTTGAAGAATAGTGTAGTACTTAATCTTACACTGCATTGGAGACAGATTTAATATCCAAAAAAAAAAAATTTCATAAGTTAAAAAAAAAAAAAAACATTATCAAAGATATCAATTTCTATTTACTGAAAGTGAATGTTGATTAATGCAACTCAAGGGCTATTGGCGACGGACCTGGTAATTCTGAAACATGGGCAAGTGACGAGGACGCGATACCTTAACTGGCACCTCTGAACTTCCACACCACTCCAAAGAAAGGAAGTTGAGCCGCTACAAATTTAACGTACATCGTGTACCCCTTTTCGCGGTGTGTGCACTAGTGCTCGAACTCATGACAAGCCATCGACGAGTCCGCGACCATGACCACTAGGTCACCTGTTTACTAAATGATCTTTTGTAAAAGGATGTGATAAATAGAATTTCTGAACAAAGTAACCAACTTTTATAATTAATTCAAATTGAATGAAGTTCTTGGAACTTTGGTGAAAAGGAATATATACAATCTCTGACAATAAAGTTCGGTGAATAGACCTGAAACATTAATGTAGATGAAATATTAACGAAAATGACCTTGCTGTCTTTCGAAATAGTCACCTCCCATAACTATGCACTGCTGAGATCTGTTATACATGACCAGGAAATTTTGCAAGAAGTCTTCTTTTGAGATGGAGTTTAGAAGCCTCGTCAAGTTTCCTTGGATGTCAGAAATATCGTCAAAATCTTTTTTCTTTCAAAGCGAGTTTGAGTCGTGGGAATAGGAAGTTTGGTGGACTGAGAGGGACCTGGCGCGAATAGTGGTTGTTCAATTTGCCCCCCCCCCCCCCTTTTTTTTTTTGCCAGGAACTGTTTTGACAATATTGGCTGTGTGAGGGTGAGCATTGTCGCGAACAAAAAACCATGAACTTTGTTGTGCGTACTGGGGTCGTACTTTCCGCAGACATTTCATGCAACGGGTCAAAATTTCAATGTATGTACATGCAGCATTCATCGTCCAGTTATCATGCGCACAGTTAATCGACGATTTTTCGTGATTAGTTTACTCTTTTTCTCAATGTTTTTGTCACTGACGGAGGTCACCGTTCTTTCACTACAGGGGTTGTCAGAAAAACTTTCTCGGCCTTCTCGAAAATGGACGAATCACTCGTACACACACTTCAGGGACAGTGCTAGATCTTTATAAACACATACCAGCATCAAATTAAACCAGCAATTAAAATAAAACTTTAAATTGATGCTTTATTCTTTCATTTTCTTGTTCTCAGTTAAGAACTAACGCTCTAAACAAGCCCTTAGAAAAGCAAGTCTCACACGGAACACAACCGACTCTCAACTGAACAACGGTGGCGAAAGAGGGTCAACACCTACCTCTACGCACGTACAGCGTTTTGTTTCGCCAGTGTTGCCAGATCAGTCGTTCTGACTTCATTCACCGAACTTTATTGTCGGAGGGTTATATCGCATATTTGATGATCCTCAAGAGTTTTATTAGAAATGTTATTATTAAAGTGGATGGCGATATTGAAATTACTTGACCACAAAACATGCCAAGAAGGAAGCCAAATTAAGAAGAAATAGTTTGAAGATCTCAAGGCAAACACGATGGTTTCGGAATTGGCTGAAAAAACTTAAATGGAAAAACACTTTTTTTTTAATATCTCATTTTGTACAAGTAGCATACACAAACAAATAACAATAATTATTATTTTACTACCAAAAAACAAGGTATTAAAACTCTTGAAATTTCTTCGTAAGTTTTCGAGAAATCTAATTTTCCAGTTCTGTTTTAAAACGAAACTTTTCAAACAAAATAATTCTATACTTCCCATTGGCTAAGAACTTAATGACATTCAATTTAATTCCAATGCTTTAAAAAATATCATAAATGACTTTATTTCTCAAAAGAATTCCTTCGGAAAAATGCGTTTACTTTATTTTGAAGATTCAATTACAACTTCTAATAGAAACACACACGCACAAACTCTTATTAAAAAAAGAATTCTTGATGTGTGACGATGGTATCATTACCCTTTTCTCTTAAAAACGTTTTCAAGACTTCCCAAATGAAATTACAAAGTTAAATTAACCGAGTTCGTGCATGCCCCCCCTCCCCCTTCGTCCCATCAATTCGAATGCAAAACGAAGAGTAACAAAAATCCGTAAAAATATTTCCGATATGTACTTTCGAGAAATGAACTTAAACTAAAATGAAAAAAATAAAATAAAAGGTATAATAATCGAATAGGGAGGGAAAGAGCTTCAGTTCAAACTTTTTATTGCCCTAAAAAAGGAAAATAAATTTCCGCCTTTTTAACTACTGGCGGGCATGGGTACTCGCGAGGTAATGAACGATGCATTTTATTTGCATCAACTCCAACAAGACTCTGTATCAACTCCAAGGAACCGATGGCCATCACGTTTCGAGAAGTAAATTACTTCAAAAAAGGTAAAAAGGAGGGTAGGTGTGGGGGATCGAAATTCATTCAAAAACCCCAACTTCCAGCCGAAATAAATTTACCTCTTAGAGAATAAATAAATTATTCACCGTGTGATCTCTTCCTTTTAAATAGAAGGATCCCATCAAGGTTTTAAATAAGGAGGCCCCGAGCTTTATACGACTCTATAAAATATTTAAGACCTGGGCAGGTTTTGCAGCAGCGTCGAAACCAATCACCTACCAGCCATCGGTAGGTGGGTTAGCGGGCTTCTGCTGTCTGTCTGTCCAACCTTCAGTTGTAAGAATGATCTGGTTTGTGTTTTATGTAATCGTCGGTGAGAATCTCTGTTCGGTCCGGAAGTTGTTTGTTTTATGTGGCTATGAAATGGCTTCCTTCAGACAGTTATCGGAAATAAAGTGGGCAGGGGCTCTTGGGTTGGGGGGTTGGCTGGTAATGATGGTCAAGTGCAGATAAAATTTCCCCCGTAGTATGGTAAATAAATGACACAAATAAATTTTATAATGGTCGTAAACGATTGATATCTTTGAATGGTATGCGACACATTTATTGGGTTTTTAAGAGGTTTGGATTGGTGATCATGTTTTTAGTGCGCCGTTAAGCGAACCCGAACACCTTTCTTACAAGCGTAATCACAACACCTCGTTTATTGCGACCTTTTGCGAGCGGAAAAAAAGAGAGAGAGAGACAACCGCCGGGATTTATGATAATGTTGATCTTCAGGATTGTGGATGGCTCTTTGAAGATGGAGAAGACACATACAAAAGTGAATGTTTTACCGGGGGGTTTTTCCCCCTGATGAAAAAAGTAGAGAGAATGGGTCGAATAAATGCATCAATAAAATCCATGATTAGAATACTAATAATAAACCAAGTTATTTTTAGGCAATGTATTCACATAAACTACACACCACATGAGACTTAAAAGAAAAAAGATGTAAATACAAAATGTTATTATGGTAAAAATATTCAAATTCTGAACAAGTTAGTATATTGAAGGGATAGTGAGAGTCATATTAATGCCGCACTATAAAGCTACACGATGGCTATTGACGACGGACGTCGTCATTTTGGACCATGATCAAGTGACAAGGATGGCACTTGAGTTGGCACTCCACTCTCATAACTTATTTCCGCACCTCACTAACAGGATGAGTATTGATTGCATAAAGTTCATTTAATCAATGCTGAACGGAGCGAGAGCATGTTTATTAACAAAAAAGCAACACGAGCGCTATTGGTGACGGACCTCGTCATTTTGAACCATGGTCAAGTGACGAAGACCAGTCCTAAACAGTCTTCCTTGGGGGTCAATTTCCTGAAAGTCTGTTTTTAGCAAATTTCTATAGATTAAAAGGAATAGAGGAAGGAACCTGTGTTGAGTAAGTGATTGCTTTCTCTTAATATACGTAGTAGGATTCAAAAGTTACCGGACTGAGTCCATAACTTAAAAAATATTACCAATTAAGTTCCTGAAATACATCTCCCTTACAAATAAGACTTGAGCAACAGCGCACTTTTGCCATCGCTTGTAAAGTTCATCGAAACCTTTCTGGAATCCATTTTTAGCCATGTCCTTTAATTTAGCCTGCGATGCACTTAAGGCCCTTGATTTTTTTCCGATTGATTATAATTCTAAGTATATAGTACGTAAAATTTAACTAAGTATTTGTTATTAATGATTAATTTTATTAATTAATGCTAATTATTTATTCAATAATTAGTTTTTTACTGTGTTTTGTTCCCGAAAATTGACAAAATCAAAAGAAGCATGATACAAGAAGGGTGAACTTTCGACCCCGGACCCCCCCCCTTGAAAAATTCCTGTGTGCGCTACTGTGCGAGTGACGTGCCAGTTCAAGAAATATTCTGAAGTTTCATAGGTTGAAATCAGGGGAGTAAGAAAGATAAGGCAAAATAGTTGTCTTCATTTTCACCCACTTGTTGTTTGAAGTATGTTCTTACGTACCGTCGTAGAAAACTTTTCAATGTTTTCAGCGGCACTGGAAGTCTCTGGACGTCCGAAGAGTTCGTCGTCTTTGATATTTTCCCTGCCTTTTCTGAAACGTCAATGCTACTCAAAGGCTTGCGTTCGCGATAATGTATCACAGCCTTACATTTGCTTCAACATTTCGAAAGTCTCCGTAGCACTCTTTTCCAAGCAAACACAAAATTCGATATTATTCTCTGCTCAACAAACGCAATTTCTTTCAATCAAATGCATCCACCTACAAAATGCGACGCTGAAGCAAGTCACCGACCACGTGAATTGAAACAAACTTTTTTCAGAAAAGGGGGGAAATGCTATCGTATTCGAATCGTATTCGTATTATCGTATTCGCTCTACTACAAAAAAATTTTACGTCACAAGCTCAGTCCGGGTGAGGGAGTGAATATTAACGTCGCACTGTTCAGCTACACGAGGGCTTTTGGCGACGGACCACGTAATTTCGAACCATGGTCAAGTGACGATGACGACATCTGAACTGGCACCCCCTCTCCTAACTACCACACCACACCTACGGGAGGACGTTTCAGCTCTCGACAGATTGAATGTGCATCGCTGCCCTACACAAAAGCCCAGTCCGTGAACTTTTGTGTGTGAATCTTACCTCGTACATAGATTATTACATACATATATATGCGAAAGGGGAGAAAATCTTTTTTCTTCTTGTAAATTAAATTCCATTCAGAAACAAAATATATAAACAAATGTTGGAGATTTTAAGACAGAACTAATTATTTAAGATCGGCGAAGATGATGTGTGCTAAACAAAAACATGCCCACTAAAAAAATTAGAAATATAAATCAGAATGAAATGAAAACCATTTATATATATGTAAAATACTCGCACTCGAAAAATTATTACAGTCGAACCGAATTATAACGAACCTCAATATTGCGAATTTTTCTATATAACGAACTTTTTCCTGGAACTTTGAACATTTCACGATTTTCTTCGTAAAATAACCTCTCTATAGTGAAGTGCATTTTCTATAGAACGAACTTTTTCTTTTGTGATTCCATTTTTGTTCTCCCTTTTTTTAAAAATATTTCTGAAAAAAGTTCAAATTATTCTCTCTTTAACACATTTTATGGTGGTCATAAATCTTGAACTGGTTTTATTAGATCCTAACTCGCCGAGAGCAATACAGTTCTGAAGGTTTCATCCAAGAAGTGTAACCTTTAACTCCCATTGCCCAGTTCACTAGAAACATCTTCGATATCCTCTTTTACCCTCATTGGAGTTGTCCCGTGTTCCGTGTATGTTTAATATTACTTGTATGCTTTTAATTATAAAATGTTCTTAAAATTCATTACTTTTAGTACAAAATTATTTTCTCAATGTTGAAAATACACAGTGAATTCTTCGACATTCTTTTTTCCTGTTTTCCTTTCTTTCTTTTTTGATGGGTAAGATATATAAATTAAACATATTTTAATTTTAAAAAAAAGTGTGAATAATTACTTTTTTAATATATAGTGTTTATGATTTTAAAATTTGTTTTATGTGGTCTATAAATATATATTAAGTATACTAAAAAATAAACCTCTATAGAACGAATTTTCCATATAACGAACATTTTCCGGGATTTAGCGACTTCGTTATTTAGAGGTCCGGCTGTATTTCATTCAAACATCTTTTTCTTTTCTTTTTTTTCCCTTCCCCTATTGTATTCTCGATGGAAATATAAAAACAGAAAATTAGGATACAGAATTTAACATATCAATTCTTATGTATTTCCTTCTATTATTTTTTAGGACTTTTTTCCCACATCGTCTTTGTCTTTTTTTTCTTTACTATGTTAATGAGGCACATTCTGAGGCGACCCCAACGCAAAACGAAGGAATACACTTAACGAGGCATCTAAAAGAGAAGTCCTTTTGAAAATCAAATGTGAAGAAAGAAAGAAAAAGGCACTAAAAAAAGTAAGAAGTGAGCACGCGGTTATTGAAACGGAAACCTGAAGTGCGGAAGTTACAGAATCGTTTTCTTTCCTCCCCTCGGAAAAATACAAAGACCCTCTGTTCAATTCCCTTGGGCCAATTTCCTGGGATTGAGGACAAGTCGTCGTTGCTGCGAACTGACCCACTATCACCCCTTGGTCAATCGGCGTTTTGAATGGTTGCTGAAATAAATTGATATCTTAATATTCGTACGTGTGCGGGATCCAGAATAAAAAAGAAATCTGGACCTATGGAGTGAGTATCTGTGAAAGTTCTTGCGAAAGAAAATGTGTCATACATTTATGGTATCTCACATTTTCCTCCATTCTTTTTTTAGAATGAATACCATTTTCCATAATCTGCCGCGTTGCTCCATTTGTTGCTTTGTGTGTTCGATTTTGCAATGCTTCCTACTTGACGCAACGTGTATCATCAGGAGAATGATCCAAAAATTGATGGATGTACCATCAACATAATTTTTGGATGTGCTTTATTATAACAGGTACATACAAACGAAAGTTGATGAAGTAGTGTTGGTGTATGTACGGTAAAAATAATATTTTTGTGAGTAATATATGTTTATCAATAATACGTTCCTGGCTTCCTTTTGCTACATAAGTTTACTAATAGCGAGCAAGTAGAATGACATATATCGCGTTGTCCACGAATGCGTTAACTCCTTATAGGGCTTTTTTTTTATAGTGATTGTAAAGGTGTGTTAAGCAAATGTTCGTGAGAGAACGCTGGTTCTTGTTTTTTCAATAATGTTTTATTTCGAGACGGTGATACTCGTACGCTGTTCCAAGATGGAAGCTACGACAACAACTGTTGCGGAGAGTTAAATCAAAACATTAGCGGAGGTGCTCAGTCGGCGCATGGCATTAGCGACAAAAAATAGGTACAATTATGGACTGAACAGTGATCATATGTTAAAATACTTTTGAGTGAGATTGATTTAAAAAATAAAGTTTACTTAACTTATTAGATAAAATTAATTTGATTTTTAAGTCACTATTTTATGACTTTCAGTTTTTTTTATATTTCTCTACATGAAATTTATAATATCTTTTATAAATAATAAATGCATTATCTCATATTAAATTATTTCATATGCATTATTTTATAATAATGCAATATCAAAAACTAATTGCAAAATAGATAACATGTATTCTCAGACATGATGGTGAAATTAAAAATTTATATATACATATTACTTTCCATGAAATTTATAAAAACAGTGATCAGCCTGTAGTAAATACCAAAAATGTATAAAATAGGTTTAGCGAATAGATATAAGTTTGTAATATGCAAAAGGATTTATAAATTAAACAAAGGAAACTGATGCAGAGATTAGATTGATGAATTGGTGGTAAATATACTTCTCATTGCCCTTACAAAAGGTTAAAATAATATTAAAATCATGGACTTATGTTTATTATCCAGATTATTTTTTCGTATGGTATGTATCAAAACTCAGCAACCGTTTGGCTGCGGCATGCCAAGCTATTCTACCAATAGGATTCAGCATGCCACACAGTAGAACATTTCTGAAACAATTCGACTCCCACCCAAATGCATGCAGAGTTAGAGAATAGAGGTCAATTATATAGATTGACAGTTTAATTATATATTAATTTTTCATCATTTAAAGGTTTTTATTAACATAAAAATAAACATACTAAAATAAAAGTATTTCTTTAACAAAAATTAAAAAATTAAGATTGTGCATATATTATGTATTTTTAAGCATATTTATTAAAATAAGAAATAGAAAACATAAAATATAAGTATTTCCCTACCTTATAGTTAAATAAAAAGATAAAAATTTTAATACGAACCTAGTGCACGCACCTCTACTTTTATATCGCAAAATAGGGGTATAATGCGTGACTTTCAATTTGACACGATTGTGTGAACTTCAGTTGTTAAATAATTTCTTTGCGGACTCGAAATATTTTTCACATGAGGGGAGGTAATTCTCTTAGATATGTAAAACCAAAAGCAGACTGCATGCAATTTTCTTGCTTCAAACAATTAAATTTCTTCAATTAATTCATTCAATAATTTACAAAATAGCTTTAAATTAATTTTCGAGTTACCTTTCAAATTTTTTCGCGATTCCGTAAATGTCTATAATTCATAATTCTGAAGATGTTTGTCAAATGAGGTCTAATACAAACTTATCAAATTCCATCCATTCAAAAATCGACAAATCAGTAGAGTAGGGCAGAGTGCTTCAGAAAATTGCACCGCGTGCCATATGTGGCACGCGAGGCATAGGTTGCCAACCCCTAGTATGTATTATATATATTCTTACCAAACAAAATATTTCTTGTCTTTAGAACGAAATCATATATTATGCATTGTCGTGGTTTTTCAATCAACAAACACACACAAACATATAGCCATTATAGGGGAGGAGACTTATTAAAATACATTACGTTTAAACAATTAAGATGAAGCATTGAAAAGATACGTGCAGTTTTTCTGATTTATCAATTTAAAGACATTCACGTATTTTAACAAATTGGTTTTATGAAACAATGTTCATGGATGTAATTAAATATAATCAAAAAGTTTCTGTTTTTTTTTTTTTTTTTTTTTTTTAACACGTAAATTTTATAGTATAAAATTACTTTTCATGAAATGTTGGACGTAGATATAGTATTCATGTATAGAAGTTATGACAAAAAAGTGAAAAGAAATTTGGTAAAGAGGAAACAAAAATCTATGCTTTAAACAAAAAATTTAATTAAAAAAAATCGTTATATTTGTGAAAATTTAATGTATCTTTACACTTCTGTTACTAAGAGAGAGAGAGATCAACAAGCCTATATAAAAATAATTTAATATAAAATAATAAAATAAACAGTAATAAATAAATTCTATCTTTCTGATAAAAGATCTCATTTCGCAAATTATTCTTAAATTTTAAACTTGCTTTTGAAGTTTCGTTACTTTAACCTGCTGGTTTTTTTTCTTCCAAAATCTATATTGCTCAGCGAATCTTTACAAAAACTGATTTGGGCTGCGCTTCTTCACGAGAATTTATTACGTGTGTTTTTACCACAGAGAAACGCAAAACAGAGTTTTTAAACTAAATAGATTACGACTTAGAGGAAAAAAAATATCAACATGCCTGGGAAATGTAAAGCTTGGAGTTTAGCATCAAGGTCACTGGTTGTCGGAATATCACAGAACACGCTAACTCATTTATGATTTGGAAATAAAATTATAACCGTGCATGTTAATGTTTAAGCATCTTTGGAAAAGTAAAACAAGTATTAATAAAACTCATTTTCTAATTTAAATAATTATAAGTGTTATTTTAACCATTGCGCTTCGTCATTAAAATTAGAAATTTTATTCATGTATTTAAAAATATGTCAGGAAATTAAAAAAAAAAAAAAAAAAAACAGTAACATGATTGAAAACTGAAACAGTGAATGGGAATTCAATATTAAAAGTGGATGCAATTTCTAGCAATAGGTATTAAAAGTAACTCCTGATATTTTTATAGACCCCTTCCCATCTCCATTTAAAATACAAATACATGTTATTTTTACCAAATTTTCGTATTTCTTAATAATATTATTCAAACAACAAAAGTTATATAAAATAATGCACCGTTTTTGAATTTATTTCTGAAATCATCAGAAGTAATCACTGATTTTAAAAAAGGTAACATATATATATATATATATATATATATATTTCTTATTTTTGGAAAATATCCCATTGAGAAATTATAATAAGAAAATATATATATATATGGATAAATAATTTTCCTCTTTCCCTACTATTTTGCGAAAAATAGGAGAAAACAGAGAACTGGTTTGAGCCGACCAATCAGAACCCTAGGCGAATATTAACATATCAGCTTGCCTATTGGACAATCCGTCCCATTTACACAACAAGGGTAATACTATTTGCTCATTTATTTGAAGATTTTTCTTCATTAAAACTAACTAACAGACCGAATTGTATCGATTTAATTTCAGTCTTACTTTCTACAGCATGTTTTACACAGCAGAGAACAATGTTTTTAAAAATATATCTACATATAATTTTAAATGATACATTTGATTTTGCATTTTGTATCATTTTCAAATTTAACAACTGAGACAGTATTAATTTTTAGAATTCGGATTTTATATTCGATTTGATAAAGAACTAATTTGTGAATACCTTTTTAATATTAAAAACTTTTTTAAAACAAATATATTTTACTTAAAGTTTTGAAGAAATGATATACCTTCTACAAAATTGATAACTTTTGGATGAATATTTTAATAAATAAATAAAGAAAACGTTCCAAACTATTGTTGAAAGGAAGCATAATACACAATCGACTTTCAAACTACAAACATATTGTTATAATACTATAGTATATCATTGAGATGAAGATTTCTTCACAACAATAACAGGGAGGAGTTATTTTTGGCCAATGAGAAAGTCAATTTACTTAAGTCTTGTTGCACTTTCCTTAGTTTTATTAAACTACGGTTTAATAGTTCTATATATAAAAGCGATTATTTCTGGAAGGCAATTAAAATATAAGTAATTTATTAAAAGGTATAATTTTTTCAATCGTTCCTAGCATTTTCAGTCATTAAAGGTTGAATTGAAATTGAGTAACTTTCAAACTGGTGAAATCTGAAAGCAACTTGGACACTTCCATATTTTTGTTAAATAAAACAAAAAGTAGATTAATAATTTTTTTTTAAAAAAAATATTTTCATTGGTTTAAAATTATATATAAACACTGTATCTCTATGCAATCATAGAAATACATATAAATTCATCATAATGTTATGTAAATAAAAATATACATATAGCTTTCTTTTACCACTACTTAAAGAGATTTTTTTTTAAAAAAAAAGTTAGTTTACGAAATTAAAGTTCTAAATCTTAAGCTCAATATATTAGTTCATGTAATACGAAAAATTCACCAACAAACAATAATGTTATAATTATGTTATTAATAAGAAAAACAAACAAAAAAAAATGTTATAGTGCACGTATAAAATCTTAATTTAAAATTGAATATATATATATATATATATACCTTTGATACGTAATAACTGAATTAAACAAGAGGTTGAATTAATAAATGAGACAGGAAAATAATTACGGATGTTACCAGTAATTGAAACCACGATACACGAAGAATTTCAACTTAAAAACAATGTATGTGGTGTAGTTATCAATAAAATCTCAAAAATGAAATCAAGTGAATTTGAACCGTCAATTTATACAAGAAATAAGGATAAAATTATTCAAAAACAATAACTAAAAGATGGATGGTCCAGAATTAAGCAAAAAAATATATTTAGAAAATTTTTAACTATGCTGAAATTTATAAAAATCAGATTCATTGAATATAATTTAAAATATTTGCACATCAAAATAATAAAATTAGTCTTTTATTTAGACTATATTTGAATCATTCACACGTTTAAAAGGATACATCATTTATTTCTTAAGATTCCAGATAATTATTGCATGGTGCAACACTATATTCAAAATGAAAAATTTTTAGCAAATAAGTTTTGTGACACAATGTAGTAAGTGATGTATTAGATGTAAAATAATATAGTTACAGCGATACGCATTATCTGTTTTAATAATGAATACCTAGCAAAGAACATGCAGTTTAAACTGTGTGTGAGATTGTCGTAGTAACATTTAAAGAGCAACAAAAACATTTTGGATCAAACTCATCTAAAAACTGTAATTCTATATCCCTCACTTCTCCTTTTCGACCACTATTAAGATTGTGATACCCCTCTGCCCTGGGGTATCATCTCTTCATCCACGCGACCTAGATTTGTAGGAATAAAATATTGAGACCACTCGAACTCTCCATATAAATCTTATTTATTTTTCTAAGTTCACTGTGAAGTATTACAAACAAACGCAAAGGATCGGTCGCAGTTTTCTCTAAGCGCTCAAGTTCATTATTGTGATGTGACTTCATTTGTTAAACTAAACTTGTCCCAATTCAATTGGTTGAAAATTGACGAAATTTGAAATGCAACTGAGAGAGAGATTGATTTCCATTCTTGTTCAATGTGGATTCAAAAATTTATTGAAACAAGGAAAAAATTGGAATTGATTGAAACAGAAAGATTAACATAGGTAAAAATGCTAATAATGAAATCTTGGAAGCTTGGAAATCGATTCCAGACACATTTAACTTTTTAAAGCTGGATTATGCTATTTCAAGCATATTTTCATCTGCTTATAACTGCGAATTATTATTTTCAGAGATGAAACAAATCGTTTGTGTGTGTGTGTGGTTGATGGCTCCACAATACACCAAGCATTCTTCTAAAAGTAGCATCTTACAATCGTAATATAAGTTACTTGTCATCTAATCTGCTACAACACAAGCTCCACTCTAATGTTACTCTAATTTGAATTACACGTATAACTAAAACAGTTACTACTATACAGTACAAAATGTAATTTTTTGTAGTAATTAAAGAGTTTTGAGTTGTTTGTGTTAAGTTTTATTATTTTCCAATTATCATAAATCAAAGATCTTGGACGGCACGTTTATACCTCATTGAATATTTCTTTGGAAAAAATGGCTCGTTGATCCATAAAGGGGGGTTCACAACCCCTGTAATATAATATAAATACACCCACTTCTAAATTATATATTTCAAAAAGTTTAATTCAACCCCGGTATTTAAGTCCTACCTATATATAGGCAAAATATCATCATTATACAAGCATTTTTCATAATAGATGTGAAAAAGGTTTTCATAAAAATGTTGAATATATATAATTCTTTCCTCCTTTTTTACCAAAAAATTGCATTTAAACAATTTGTTTTCTTGAAATAATAATATTTAGTAAAAAAATTTATACGCGTGTAGTAATTGAACTGACACTAAATATAAAAAAATTATCCATTTATACGCTTTTCCAAAGTCCTGGTTTCGAACGTATTCAACTTAAAGATGCACTCATTTCGAACTCAATAGGAGAGGAAGAACGATCTCAATCGATTTCATCTGAAGGCACTTCGCAGTGCAAATCTTAGAGTGGGAGGAAACGCATCTAATAAAAGCAGAACCCTTCATTTGAATAAGAAACGCTCACCATATGCATACTGGACTGGAGTCAATCACTGCAAACTCTTCCCTAATTACGCCTTCGACCTCCTGATTTATTCCGCTTTGAAATTAAATATTGAGAGGGCTTACAAATAAACAAGCAGCGGGGCCTGACAGTTATGAGAAATTCTTCCTGCGCTATCATTTCAAAACGTAATTTTGCCCTAGACATAAATTAGGGAGCGAATTCGGGGGATCTGACTCCAGGCGTTGGCGAGCCGAACCAATCACTGGCGCTTCCCAGAAAGCGGCGGGGGGTCGTTCATAAAGTGAGGACAGTCAGCTTTTGTTGGTTGGTTAACCGTTGACTTTCGGCTGAATTCAAAATGACTGACCTGTTTGCGAAATATTTACAGAGAACAAATGGAATGGTAACAACGACTAGTTTAAAATAATCATATTCTTTTAACCCATACCTACCGCATTATGATTTACTGCAGATTTTTCATATATTTTTTTTTAATCACTACATTGAAAATTAAGGGATATACATAAAAAAATACTCAACTTTGGGAAATTTAACCCGTTAGAGCTAATTAATAAAGAAAGATAATCAACTGTAAAATTAATTATAAGCACTATTTACTTAAAATGAATAGTCACATTGTTTCCTAAGGTCTTCATTAAGATACAAAAACAGATAAGACACTTAACTTTTGACATTAACTGCTTTTTCGGAACAAAAATGACAATCTTCGCAATCCGCTGAAAACGCCATCAGCTGAAAATGCAATTTCTGCTATAAAACTATTCGCCTTCTCCGCTAAATCATAGAAGCCGTGCTTGCATATATCTTGGAAGAGTGGATTTAAAAGAATATTCCTGCTAAGTATCGTCAGAGTATTCGTAAAAAAAGGTTATTCTATGTAATTTTAAGTACTTATAAGTACCGTCGGTAGATAAAGGGTTAAAGAAAAACGACCCTTTTTACTCGCAGCTTTAAGGGGTCTGTTTCTCGTCATTCAATAGGGATTCATAATCAAATAAATGCTTTAAAATGGAAACATATGTAGATTCAATACCAATTTAATCAGACTTAACAAAGTATAGAGAGCTGAAAATTAAAAATTATATATATTTTAAATGGATCCATTCCCCATTTTTGCACAAAATATACTCCACATATGATTCATCTATGTAATAATAGCAAATAGTTTTAATTGTATACATTAAAAAATGGACATTTTTTAGAGTTTAAAATTTTAGGAATACAGTAAAATACAAGAGGAATTTTTAATTACAAAATCATAACAACCGATATTAAAGTATTCGAACCATTAATTATCTGATAAATTGTTTTGTGTTTGAGCTATATTTTTTAACATCACTGTTTTGAAACAATTTTCATTCAATTCAATTCACCATTCCCCTCAATTAAATCCCGCCTATGAGCAATAATTTTCGTTTGATACTTTATTTTAAATAGACAATAAATTATAATAAATCGATCAATAAAAAACAATGATTGCAGGAGTCTTTCTCTATATAAAGAAAAAAGAATTATAATAATCTAATTAATAATATGCATCTGACATAAAATCAATATTTTAAAAAAACTACACTATTTTCAATATATATATATATATGGTTTTAAATATATACAAATAAACAATTTTCTCAGAATTTTTTAAGTTCATATTTAGTATGTTTTGTAACTTCATTGTTTAAAGCTCATTCTTCCTACAAATCACTTCTTATTGGAAATAAATGGATTATTATATCAAAATTGTATATTTGTAAAATTATAACATGTGCTAATTTTCACAGTGTTTAAAGGATTTTAGCACAGTAGATTATATAAATGAAAACAAAAGAATTTATCAATAACAAAATAAATACATGGTTCAAAATCCGTAAATTTGTGACGTAGAAAAAATAATATTTCATGCAACACATCAATAGAACATTCCATTAATGTATTTTATAAAATTAAATGAAATTCTGTGATCTGACAAACTGTTCTTCATGTAAATCATTAAATTAAAAAACATTTTTGGATATCTAAATGAAATATTATAACAAATATTTTGGACGTGTTTCTTGTATTCCGTTTCAATTGAAATGTAGTTTTGATAACAACAAAAATAAAGCGGAAATTTTTTAATAATATAAAAGCTGTTTAAATGGGTTATTTTTTAGTAAAGCAGAATAGTAAATTTTACTATTTTGTGGATTTGAAAATTTTTTAAACATTTTTAATTATTTTAAGAATGAAATGTAGAAACAAAAAAAAATAAGGAATTAGGTTTACAAAGTAGGATTTCGGGGAGATATAAAAGTATGAAAGCTCCAAAACAAAATGAAGTCATCTGAGGCATAGCCATATGTAAATTTAAAATTCAGGACCCACGAGTTTAAAATTAACATAAATCCTTATGGCATATCATTTTAAAGGTTTACATTAAGTAAAAATATATGCGTCTTTTTAATTGATGAAAATACCCCCCCCCTCCCTCTGTTTTATGCTATCTATTGAAATAATACATTACGAATAAATTCATCTACTTTATGGGAAGCGACAAAATACCTAAATAAATGAAAATGTAAATATGTTAGAATCAAATTATAGTGAAAAAAAAGCATCTAATCTAAAAATATTTCGAAGACAGTTGTAAAGGATTAAACGGTGCGTCTAGCGCGATCAATTTATGAAAATAATTAAATTATTTTATATTAAATTGTCATACATTGTTTGCTTAATAATAATCAGTTTCTAGCTCCAAATAACTGCTAAACAGACAAGAAGTACAATTAATATCCCGAGAAATATCAAAAAGTAATTTCTGTACTGAAACATAAGTCAAAATACCAAAACGTTGGTGAAATATAAATAAATGTATTCAGACTGCAAAAGCATTGCTTATAAAGATTTTTTTAAAAAAATTTATAGGAAAAATATGCACCGCGTAGAATCCGGCGTATAACGCACACTTTGAACACAAGAAATAAGATTAAAATTTAAGGGTGCACGTTGTACGCCGGTTATAAAAATAAGAGCTTTAACAATAAAAAAATAATTAAAAAAAATTAGACTTCTGCATACATCAAAATACTGTTTATTTAGAGGGAATGACATTGCTCATAAACTAAAAGGGTTGTATTTCTTGAAGTATGCTATTTTAAAATCCTGGGATAATTCCTCGAATAAATGATTTCAAAACATAACAGCATTGCACACGTACGGTTCAGGTTTCATCGTAAAAATGAAAGTGCGCGTTATACGACGAATAAATCTAAAAATTAAAAATTGCTGCTCTAAAGTATAGGTGCGCGTTATATGCCGGGTTTTACGGTAGTTTAATCGAAGACAGTTTCATGTATATCAATTTCTTTTAAGCGACAATCAAATCGGAGCTCCCTCTCCACAAGAAATACTTCTATATTAAGCATTTTTAAAGAAAAATAACTACTTTATCGAATTTTAATCTGGATCATAGGAATTACGTGGGAAAGGAATCAATCAATTTAAAGAAGCAATGTCACGAATTTTTCACATTTCCACATGATCTAACACCGCTTTAAACGCAGAATTGGGGCATAGAGCTCTTGAGATGAGAATGAATTCGTTACTTGGAGATATCCGGCGGTTGCCTAAAGAACGAGAATGTTTCAGTAGCTGTCTTTCAGCGATGGCGTGGGTTGCTTATTAAGATAAGGGCAGCCAGAGATCAGATTACCAGTGCTCGTAAAAACGACGCCTCTACAATCAAGGCGTCACATTCACATAACGCGGCGTAATTATTTTAAACACACCGGGGCGGATTAGCTTATATCACTTCCTCACGAACACCACGGACTCTTTCAGACCGAAAATTAAAGACAAAAATATATAGATTGAAAGGATTATGTGGAGGCTAAAAGATATTAAGTTATGCTGATTTGTATAAGACATTATGCAAATCTCCCTGATAAAACACAAAATTCGGGAGGCTTTTTCTTTTAAGCGATAAATTGTTATCTCAATTATGCGGAGTTGAGGTGTTTTGCATAGTGTCCGAGTACATATAGAATCGAATAGCTGAAAGCAAATATACAGTCGAGCCTCCATATATAAATAACGAACCTCTATTTTATGAATTTCTCTATTTTGCAAACTTTTACCTGGAACCAAGAACATTTTACTGTTTTCTTTGTAAAATAACCTCCAAATAGCGGAGTGCATTTTCCATTTAACGAACTTGTCCTCTCGATGTTCGATTTTTTTCTCTCTATTTTTAAAATATATTTCAGGGTATTTTCCTAATAATTCTCTGTCTTAGCACATTTTGTAGTAGTCAATGAACTGGTTTTAACACGTGTCTAACTCACCAAAAGCAATGAAATGGCCCTAATTTTTCAAACAAAAAATTCAAATAAAATTAACAGATTTTATGAGTAATTAAATTTAAGGACGCATGGGGTAGTGTATGCTTAAAATTACTGGTTATAAAATAACGTACGTTTAAACGTACTCGTAGACTTAAAATTAGAGAAATGTCGTTAAAAAATTCATAAGTTTTAATATAAGTTATTTTTTAAAGTTGAAAGTTCCCAGACAATGCTTTTTTTTCCCTTTAAGGATTTTTTTTTGATGGAATGAATAAATAATTATTTTTCAAAAAAAGTGTGAATGATTACTTTTTTACATAATATAGTGTTTGTGAATTTAAAATCTGTTTTATGTGGTTTTTAAAGTAAATTAAAAGGGGAAACTCTATTCAACGAATTTTCAATATAACGAACTTTTTTTCGGAATTTAGCGACTTAATTAAAGGTCCGACTGAATATATATGCTGCTTTTTTTTTTCCTTCTTTTTTTTTGGCTCACTATACACACTGTAAATTCTTTAGGTCTTCTTTAGGTATTTCTTCTTTCTTTTTTCGGGTAATTTTCGATGGGTAAAGAAAGCAAAAATATTTATATATTGGTACAAAATATCTAATACTAGGTTGTTGTAAGAATTCAACACTAAACGGGTACAGGGTATTTTATGTTTTACATTTTAAGAACATTTGTTACAGTTCAAACTTTTCATTTTTTACAGATAATGTTCAATGTTGTTCTTTCCATATAAAGTGAAAAATATTCAAAATATTTCGAGTTTTACAGCATATATAATGGAATAAAAGGCGCTTAAATTTCAGCTTTCTACAATCTTGGATCAGATTTTTCCAAATTTTCTTTACAAGAGTTTGCAATTTTCTAATTATTTCGATGTATAAAGTTTACGTATATAAAGCACATTAATCATTTTTTTTCTTATTACGGTTTTATCATATTTAGCATTTATTTTAAACTGAAAGATATAGAAGATAAATATAAAGTATCTTAGTATATTTCAATATGTGATACATCTATTTATAATCGTTATTCGATGTTAAAGAAAAAAAGAAGAAAAAAATGGAATAAAAACTGGAAAAACCTGGAAAGTTTTTTTTTTAGAAAAATTTTTTTGGTTCAAAAATAGAAAAAAGTATCTAAAAGCTATTTCAAAATTAATTCTTTTTTAGTATTGTAAAATCTACAGTTAACGCTTTAAAACAAAGCGAAATAGACAGAGGGCACTTTTTAAAGTAGAAATGACACTAAAGCGTTATAAATGTTAACATTCGGAAAAACACGAATTTATGTACATCTGTAAAATAAACAAAGCTTTTGATAAAAAATAAATATTTTTTTTCAGAAATTTGATGCTATTCATTTAAATGTACTTGATCGCAGAAACATGTTGTGATACGATTCACGTACAATTTGATTTTATTGTTTATACTGCGAAGTACTAACTGTTTATTCTTAAATAAATATGGCGTAGAATAGAATTAAGCAAAATTAATTTGGGAAGGGGATTTTAGAGGCCCTACTAACTAGGGTAGTGCGACAGGTGTTTCCAACAGATTTCGAAAAATATAGTACCATTGGAAATGTATTAGCGTGTAAAACAAATAAGCCTTTTTCGACAAATTTGTCATTGGATTTGGGCCTTTATTCATTAATGGTGTCACAGAATTTCTGCAAATCAGAGGATTCTGGATCTCTACTAGCTAGTGTAGTGTAAGATGCGTTTCTCGCCGATTTCGAAAAATGTTATTACTTTGGAAAGGCATTGATGGATTGAGAGATTCGGAAATTTATGCCGACAAATTAAGGCATTTATTCAATGAAGGTATCACAAAATTCAAGCAAATCAGAAATTTATCAAAATATATGGGGAATATTTCTCACGATTTCATTGTATACGGAGTGAATGATATCGCAATTATTGGATAAAAACGACTGACACTGTTCAAGTTTAAACTCACAGCCTGCAGAGCGACCTGGGCGGTACGAAGGCTCACTTGGTGTACGGCCCCCGGCGGCATCTGGTAATGAAGAAAATCTTGGAGCTCGCTCTAAGCTTCGACGGCTAATTGTATTGTCATTGTTGGGAAAACTTGTTATCGGATCCGTCCAAAGGGACTTCTGTATCTGCCCCTAATCATAATAAGCGCTCGATATAATAATGCGATCGTAAAACCTTATCTATCGTCTTCATTTTCGAGGCGGTAAAGCACGACCAGATAACAACTCGAATAAAACAAAGTTCCTATTTCGATCCGGCAGCCCCCACAGCAAAACTAATTACTCCGGCCCGTTTCTTTCTTTGTCTTTGGGGCACGGCGCATTAAAACTCTTTTACAATTCTTCCTTCCTTTCTTTTTTGAGTTTCGCTGGGTTTTTTTTTTTTTTTTTCCTCTTTAAAACTCGATTGTTCTGTCACGTGGCTCAAAGGCAAATGAGATGCGTGCGAAATTCGTTAATTAAAATAGCAGGAATGCGAATCGTTGCATATCTGACTTTCAATTGGGCTAAACTTTAGTTTCTTTATTTCTATTCTGTTTTGCGAATTCAGATGGTTTTAAATGTTCTCTAGTGATATATATACACACACGATTATTTCGAAATATGATAGAGTCCCGAAAACTCAGCTTACGGAAGGGACGGAATTTAGGACGGAAGGGCTGCCGAATATGTGAAAATTCTGAGTTATCGAAAATGGAAATAAAAAAGAAAAAGCACGAGTGTTTGCTTAGAACAGGCGTGGCAAACCCGTGGCCCGAGCGCCACATGTCCTTGAATAATTTTGTGACCCGCGAGGTTCATTACAACTTCACAAAATGCGACTATTTTGAACAATATTTTTGTTTTTAGAGTTTGTTCTTTCACAAATAAATCCCATAACTGTTTCCATTTTATCACATTGCTTCTCTCTGTTACTGCGAATCTGTTTGTTTGTTTGTTTGTTTTTCCCCTTTTCTTTTTTTACCGAAATTGAAATTTATCGAATATAAATTGTGCTCAAACATATCGGACGAAAACCTGCAACATCAATTACGATGCGCAAACACATGCATTGGGATCGCATTGAGAAAGAATTAAGAAACAAATATCTCACTAATTAAATAAACTAAACATTATTTGATCATTGCATTTTAATTATTATATTATCTATGTTTGTATACATGAAAAACAGTGAAAACAATACTATATCAATCTGTTTTAAATTTTCACTTCGATAAGTGTTTGCAATGAGTCCAAAGCTAATGTATATATATATATAATATATATGCAACCCTCGGGATTATAAATGTTTTTTGGTTAGCCACACCTGGTTTAGAAAGTATTGTACTGCACTTGTATGTATATATATTGTTTTTGTTGGATAATCCAACATAAAATAAACTGCCCAAATACCCTAAACAAAGGAAAAGTACGTTGTGACGGGCTCACGCGTCTTTTCTTTAACATAACCTCTGGGTTCTTTGGTGGCCAAGATTAATGGCAACTCTTTTCCAACCAAATCCAAGAAGCGAAATGTGAACAAGAAATGCAAATAAGATAGCTTTTAAAAGAACAGAAGTTTCAGTAAGTGGGATGGCAATTCGGGGAATGTTATGTTTGAAAGAGACTAGAGAGGGATTTGACACCCAATCGTGAAGTTACCTAGAAAGTAAACCAGTAATACAAGGTGCATACCACTGCACGCGCGCCCAGACGTTTCCACATAAAGGTTGAAACTAAGTTTGGATTAAGGTAGGACTGATTATTTGATATTAGGACTTGTAATATTATTAGAAGTGAGAGTAGGTGGATAAAATAATTAGAGAAAGTGGTCTAAATTACGTGATTTGGTTTAACCATCACTGTGTGTTGTTCATTTTAGATTCTCGCTTATTTAAATTTATCTAAATTGTTTGACATTTAAGTTCTATTTTTAATAAAGTCATATTAAAAATTTAAAATGTCTATTCCTTTTGCAAATCCTACACCTCTAGCTCACGCTGACAATCAAAGATACGGTCACCAAAGGGGGCGGTGTCACAACGTACTTTAGGAAGTCATACAGCATTTACTACATGAAAATGAAGGTTAATAAATACAGTGTATACAGTAATTTACCTATCAGACACACCTCAGAAAAATACTTTATAAGGGTATACAGCAGTTTATAATGGAAATTAAGTAGCCGACTTTGCAAAAACTGGCTACTTTTTTTAATTTTTTTTTAAATGCGTTATGTGTCCTGTTGTCTTCCAAACTGCACTTTAAATTTTGCTGCTTCATCACGAAGAAGACGAAGGAACAGTTAGGTCCATTACCGAAGTACTTTGTTCAAAATACTGAAGGTGGTTGCGACAGCCTTCCCTAACTATGTGATATTTCAGGAGTTTGTACGATGTCCTCAATGTTAACGTCTTCATGACTTTCCAGCATTTTTTCATTAACTGGGACAACAGCAATATATTCTGTCAGGATTTCGGAACTGTACTACATTGCGATGGTTATGCTATTGTATTGTCATTTTTTTTACTGAAAAATAACTGATCATTCAAATATTTATTCGATTTTCAAATAAAAATGCCGATAGCCATCGTAATTGCTTTTGAGTGAGACTTTAATCAACGCTGCTCAATTCATTCAACTTAAAATAAAAAATATTACACAGGGAAGCCAAAAATTATAAAAAAAATAATTAAATAATCATTCTTATTTCTTGCTAATACATCAGAAAGAAAATTTTTAATTTCAAAATTCTGACTTCAGCAATTATAAACTAATCAACAGTTTGAATAATATGACAATTATCAGTTTCCTGATTAAAATAACAATAATGCCTTTTTTGAAAACGATGTTATCGTTTTTATAATTCAGCTTTAAAAATTCATAGCTATGTTATCTTCCTATTGTTGATTTTTTTACTTAAGAATTAATTCTGATGCACTTAGTTATTGTTTAATGTATTAATTATTTTTTTATCTGAATTTTAATAACTCTAAAAGGAAAAAAAAATAATGTTTTGGTTATTTCTGATGGGCAAAATGAGAATAATTCTCTAAGATAACATATAATTTTTTCTCTCGGTTAAGTTCGAAGTATAAAATGGCCGTGGTAGCCTAGTGGTTATGGAAACGAATTCGCGATCGGAGTTTAGCGAGTTGGAGCCCATGTATGTTAAATCTGCTGCTGGTGTGGTGCTTAGAAGAAAGGGAGGTCTCCACTGGTGCCACCCGACCATGGCTCAAAATGACGAGGTCCGTCGCCAATAATCCTCGTGTTCCTTTTTAGAGCGACGTTAATCCAGCTTTCGCTCACTCGAAAGGTAAAATTATTTTTATTAGAAAAGGGTAAAAAACAAATTTTTTTCCCCTCAGTACTTTTAAAGGAAATAAAAAGAAATATTAAACGATTTTCAAAAAAAATAAGAACGCCCAACAATCTCTTTTGATTTGGTCGATTTGCGGGGAAAACAATACAAAATTAATTATTGAATAAATAATCATCATTAATTAATAAAATTAATTATTAATAACAAATAGATAATTAAATTTTACGTAATATATACATAGGATTGTAACCAATCGAAATAAGAATCAAGGGCTATGAGGGATGTCCGGACCCCTAGGACACCCCCTTTGTGTGCGCCACTGCATGTAAAGTATTAAAAACTGAAGTGTAAACATACACATGTAATACATTCAAAAAATGTTATACAAATTAAAATAGAGTATAAAATCCTGCTTACACATATTAGGTGTCAGTTATCTTCTTAAGTATAAGATGAGGTCGATAAACTTATGAGAGTAAAATTTTTCTCTGTTTCGGCGAGAATTAAAAGCTTCAAAATTTTATATCTGATCCATGTCCCAGGAGGAAAAAAGATTTATAGGACAATTAATCAGGGCAAGTGTCAGTTCATTTCTCGTCTTATCTTAAGTGTTGTAGGAAAGTGCATCATAAAACACTGGAAAAGATAAAAAGGAGAAAAAGGTTTCCTGATTTTGACTGCCTGATTTATTCCAGCCTCTTCTTATAAAAGAACTTTGTTTAATTTTGTAAAAAGGTTTGGAAAAAACATGACCTTTAATAACCGACGAGGTTAAGGTTTGCAACAGAAAAAAAATACGCTTCTCCTCTCAATAAAACAAATTACCTATTTTAGAGAGTATAAAAGAACTTAATGTTTTTCTTTTTCAATGTAATTAAATTTTGATAATCTTTCCAGAAAATAAAAATTAATGATAAAAAAATAACTAATTTTAATTTTAAAAAAAACGAGAAGAGTTTCTTTTTTCCCCAGAATAGGAAATATTGTACTTCCTATGTTTCCTAAGAGCCGATTTCTATTCATCAAAAGCTTACCAAATTTGAAATATGTGAATCTTACAGTACGAAAGCAGGAATTTTTTT
>BMAV01015476.1:799903-811585 GCA_019973955.1 Trichonephila inaurata madagascariensis
GCCAGCCACGATCCGATACCTATACCACTCGGCTACCGCGGCCACTTAGTCAAGGAAAAATCAAAAATTTTACAAAGATAGGGTTTTTTCTTTTTCTTTTTTTTTCGTCAAAGTTATGTTAGTAAAATCCTGATAATTCAAAAATTTATAGATGTCTTTCCTTTATATTTTGTATACATGTTATTTAAAGCATGGTAAAAGCACTGAACTAACGATTCAGCTTCAACATTAATAGTTCTTTTCTTTAACAGTTTATTGTTACGAACATCATGCCTTTCATAAAATTTTCTGTAAGAAAATATGCACAATGAGCCATACCTCTTTGGTAACTTTGAATATGTTTTAGATTTTAGTTCATTGCCTCTATAACTGTGTTACGTATGTTGTGCAAAACAATAATTTAAATATAATGCTTTGAATTCCATGTAGAGTGTTCAGAAATTCAGTGTAATTTTCATATTTTACCCAGAATATCTCATTTTAATAAATTTAAATTGCCCTATACAGGGAAATATGTTTAACGCGAAAACAGTTAAGACGAAATATTGGTTAACACGAAAAAATACACCGGTCCCGACAAACTGTATGTATATTCATGCATTTTTTTCTCTTAACAGGAATTGAAAATCACTTAACACGAAAAAAAACTTCCAAAGGAGTAAAGTAAATACGAAAAACAACAACTTTGGTTGTATTATTGGACTGTCCTACTGCGTATATCCCCAATTATGACAGCTAAAGATAATTTGGAGTTCAAAGCTTAAAAAAAATATCCTTGCAGCTCTTATTCCCACGTCATTCGAAATGAGGAACATCATAAAAAGTTTGCGCAGTTATTCAGACGCACATTCCATTGGTGAAATGAATAACCAAATAGATGACATCAAACAATGTGTTGACAATTTAAAGCTAAAAAGACAATACAAAGAAAATTATCAGATTATTTTCCAAAAATTTAATTTTTTTTTTCAAAAGACTTGAAAATTTTGTAATAAATTTTATTAAGATATCGTGAATGGTTTTGTTTCATTGGTTTTTATAAAAGACGTGCATATATACATATCTATATAAATAAAATGTACTTTTGTTCAAATATGTGTGTGGTGGTGGGGGGGGGGGGTATTTTTTCAATATCACTTAACATGAATTACTTTTAACACGAACAAATATTTCGGTCCCCTCAATTTCGTATAAAATGATTTTCTCTACAATTTCCTGATTAGTATTTTTCATTAATTCAAGTGATACGCACCAACAAAACAACATACAATTAATAATATCATGGCATGTTAAAAAAATTGTCTCCGAACGTTGGTATATACCTTTAGATTACTTATGAAAGTATCCGACTACTTGCGACAACTTTTTTTTTTTTTAAAAAAATGGAGGTATGGAGATTTTTTTTAGATTTATTTAGCACATTTTAAAAAAATATTCTAAAATTAAGAAAAAAGAAATTATTATTACTAAAATGGGAAAAAGCGGGTAAAAATTTACAAAAAATTACATAAATGGAGCCTAATCTGTACAAGAAGTTTATGAACACAATTTTTCAATTTTGATGTGTTACTTTGCTATTCCTTTTTGAAACGACCTTCAGGATAAGAGATATTTTAATTTTTACAAAAACTAGAGCAGTTTATCTTACTTATTATATAAAATTGCTTAAAAAAGCAGTGATGATATTCACATAAGGGAATGTAAATTTTGTAATAAAACAGTGGTTGATAAATCTGAAAGTTAAAATACTTCTACTGTTATACAGAACATACACAAAAAATTTCAGTTGATTCTTTTCAAAGCTTTTTGAGCAATTACTGTCGCCGTTTGAGCATATTCAAAAAAAAAAAAAGCATTTCGAGTAAAACGCATTTTTAAGTATGACATCTTGTTTAATGGCATCTGCTTTTACTAAAACACTTGTAGTTTTTGTTCTAGTGAATGGAAAATAATAAATTTGGTATTTTTATAAAGCTAATAAGATGGCTTATAAAATAAATTGTCAATTTTTGGCAAAATTTTTTCCTTAGGGTATCCAACTACCCTAAAATCGTGATTTTTTTCAAAAATTGACAAATTTTTTTTATGATTTTAATTTTTAGAGTCCATAGTATTAAGCTTAATAAAAATAAGTTTTTTATTTTCCCTTCACTAGAACAAAAACTACCAGTGTTTTAGTAAAAGCAGATGCCATAACTTAACATAAGATGTCAAATTTTATACATAAAATACGTTTTACTCCAAATGTGTTTTTTCCAAAAAGTTTAAACGGGGACATAGATTGCTCAAAAAGTTTTGAAAATAATTTGCTCAAATTTTTTGTGTATGTATGTTCTGTATAACAGTAAAAGTGACCTGCAGATTTATCAATCCCTGTTTTATTTCAAAATTTACAGTCCTTTATGTGAATATAATCACTGTTTTTTTTAAAGCAGATTTCATATAATCACTACGATAAAGTACTCTATTTTTTGTAAAAATTAAAATATATCTTACTCTGAAGGTAATAACAAAGTAACTCATCAAAATTGAAAATTTGTTCACAAAATTTTTGTACAGAGTGGGACCCGTTTATGTAATTTTTTTGTACATTTTCACCAGTTTTTTTCCCATTTTAATATAATACTAATGTTTTATTATTATTTTTTTCTTTTCTTTCTTATTTTATTTTCGGAATTTTACCTGATAATATATTAAGTAAATCTAAAAATCACAAAAAAATCTCCATATATCCATTTTTTCAAAAAAAAGTTGTGGCAAGTAGTCGGATACCTTAAAAGTGTTGTGTGCCAAAACAATTCAATCAAAGTATGGATGGTTTTACTCTTTTTTCTCGGGCGACTAACTTTTTTAGAGAAGTTAGAAGAACAGGCGGCATCCTTTTCAACTTAAATCGTATTTTCTCACTATTATACTCATCGAACATTTCTACACTGACATTAGTGTTTTCTTTTACGCTCATTGGCTCATCAGTCTCAATGCACTCTGAGGAACATTCATCCTCGGGGAGTGTTAAAGTACCGACAGAGAGCACTCGTTTTTGCCTCTTAACTTTTTAGAAAGGATGTGGCTCTTAGATACGCTACAGGAACGCTATGCATTGCATGGTCAGTCATGCTCTCTGGCTCCCAAAATCCTGCCATTGGGCTTAAAAACATGCACGATAATTCGGCGAAAATTTTGTCTTTTATCTGAAAATGAGCAGTGAGTGACTGTGAAAAAGATGTTGGAATTGTTTGTTTCTCATAAATAAATATCGGTTTTAGTAATCTTTTCTCTATTGGGAATAATAACGTTCACAAAAGCTCAAATTCAAAATTTCCTCGTTGTTATTGTTATCATGAAAAGCACCAGACGAACCATTGTATTGATTATTGAAAGAAATGAGGCGCGAAAAATATGAGTCATTCTTTTTAGACTTCTGAGCTTTTGTGGAAGGATATTTTTTCAATTCCTACTATTAGCTCACAATCTCTATTTATTTATTTATTTATCTAGGTGGAATTTTCAATCGTTCATATAATACATTTTAAAACGCTCCACTGAGTTGAAATTTTATATGCATGATTATTTTGGATGACATACAATAATTTAATTATTAATAATAAAAATTGATCGATCAAAACTAATTATTTAAAGAATCACAAGTACAGCCACGTTGGCATCATTTTTGGTTACTTAGCGACCCTTTTGGCGACTTGTGTCAAAACTTGAAAATGTTTTTTTCTCACGTTTTAAAGCATTCGGTTGAACTGAAATTTTATAGACTTGATTGTTTTGGATGACATACGATACTTTAATGATAATTAATAAAAATTAATGACCACTTAATATTGTGATTATGTCCCATGTATATACATATTTATATTAATTGTAACTATTTAATAAAAAGTAGCTAAAATAAAACTTTCCTTTGTTGATCTAAGTAGGAATTGACTTAATTTTTTTTTATATTACTTGTTTTTAAAACTGTTTCATTATTTTTAGGGAGATACAAACAAGATATTTATATAAAAGATATAATTTAGATTTATATTTTTGTATTTCTCTCTAGAATTTTTTCTTTCAACTTTATATCATTAAAAATTACTGAAATAATCTGCTGCCTACTTCAAGAAGAAAAAACTCATTAAGAATGAATATTAAGATATTATGAGAAGAATTTCACAAATTGAGCGTAAAGCTAACAATGTATATGACCTAAATAGCATTACACACATAACTTGAGACTGTCTTGGCGTGTTGTTTTAGTAACAGGACATATACTCGATACACTTTTTAGAATGAGTCGGTTCTGGTGGCTGGAAGGTAGCGTGAGAGCTTCGTAAGCCTAAGGTTGCAAGTTCGCCCCCGGATGGAGTCGATAGATTTTTTGAATGCGAAAATCGTAGGCACGCATGTCATATGATTATGTGTCATGTTAAAGATCCCTTGAGTATCTATTTGGCTCTGGTACTCTCACACCAAAATTAAATCACGGCAATATTTAGCATCCGACGAGAGTTTGAATTGATAAAATTCAAACGTCACAATTTGTGGTAGCGGAAGCCGCCCCTAGATGGCGTCACCGATGAAATGGCTTCCAATCTTGGGAACTTGCCGTGTCTTCAAAGGCTTAGTAGCTAGTATTTTATTTATCATCTTAACCTTTTTTTTTATCAGAATTGACTTTTTTTTCTGTTGTAAAATAAATTCCTATAGTGTCCAACAGTGGCGCACACAAGAGGGGAGGGGGTTCTGGGGGTCCGGACCCCCAGGCCTTGATTTTTTTCCGATTGATTATAATTCTAAGTATATAGTACGTAAAATTAATTATTTGTTATTAATGATTAATTTTATTAATTAATGCTAATTATTTATTCAATAATTAGTTTTTTACTGTGTTTTGTTCTCGAAAATCGACAAAATCCAAAGGAGCATGATACTAGAATGGTGAACTTTCGACCCCGGACCCCCTTGAAAAATTCCTGTGTGCGCCACTAGTGTCCTATAATGTAACGCTGGATGTTCTGATTTTCAAGCTGTACGCTAAATACAAAATGTCCGAGTTCATGGTATTTTTCTTAATTTTAAAGACACATTTTAATAATGTGTGTTTAAGAGATAACGATAATAATTTATTTGAAAATTGAAACATTTGAAAATATATTTAATTCAAACTCTGGGACTACTTGTTTACTTATCATTGACGATGCACTTCGATAAACACCGTTCAAGTGATAGGACAATACCTGACCCGACATCCCACTGTTCAAACTTCCACAGCGTGCCAATGGGAGATCTTTTAGAATCTTGATAGATTTCAGGCATCAGAAGCACATGAGACCTGCGCAGGGCAGTGGTGTCAGGACTCAAATAAGCGATTTGACTGGTACATCGTCGATTCTGCATTGTTCCTGACTGTGAAGAGAACCATAAAACTGATTATATGTGAGAGCTATTAGAAACTATTAGAAAACTTGAAAAGTATTAAAACTTAGAAAATACATAGAATTTTAAAGGAAGTTTAAAAAAAGATTTTTTATACTTATATAAACTCAAACGAAGTGGTGCAACAGCCCATGAGTGCCAGGGCCTACAGTGCCCGCCCCAGTATACGCGACCATTGGGCGCTGAGGTGCATGAGCAGATGTCCCGATCAGTACCAAGCGAGACCCCCAAGCTTGATACTCATTTATCGACCCACTGCAGTAGGGATGCAAGGCTGAGTCGACCTTGCCCCTCCCGGGTATAGAACCCGGACCTGTGGTGTAGAAGCATGATACGCTACCACTCGACCTCTGGGCCTTCACTTTATCTTTATATATTTATATATTCAAAGAGCATTCAAAGATATGTATTACGAAAATAATAGATAAGCTATATTTTATTTGGATCACAAAAATAAAACTCTAGAATTTCACAATAAACTACACGTTTACATACGCGTGGAATATATTGCATTGATTAAAATAACAAAAATAAAAATACAGTCGGACCCCCAATTTAATGACGAATTCATGGGGAGCGAACCTTTTATTCGTTAATTCGGGTTATCGGCTTTCCAAAAAAGTACAAATTTTTTGCACTTATCCTTAGGAAATTCTATACTCTATCTATTTTATAATAATTATTTGGCAGCTGCACAAAAAATATCCATAATTAGAAATTACACATTTTTTATTCAGCAGCTAAAAATGCTATTAGTGAATTATGACGCATCTGTTAAAAGGAACTTTTAAAATACTGACTAAATAAAGGTTTGTCAATCTTTTCCATCTCTGGCTATGAAGTGTTCTTTTTCGACTTTATGCAGAAAAGAAAATATCATTTACATCTTGCTCTATCAAAGATATGTTTTCGCAGTTCCCAAACAATGTAAGACATTAGCAAATTAGGAGTTTTGATAGAAGCTTCTTCCTGTCCACTTCAAAACTCACACGATAGGTTACACTCATAACTCATCCGCACCTGTGAAGTCTAATAATAATGGTTTGCACCTTTTCTTATTGAAATTTAGCGCTTTCAAGAAAAGGCTTTTTCTGATCCAGATAAAAAAAGAGATGCCATTTGAAAATCCACTTTTTTTTTTTAATCCAAACTAATAAAAAAAAAATTCGGTCTTTTAATTTTTTTGTTTTGGGTTTTTTTATATTTTTAGATTTTTTTTTTTTTTGTATCGTTTTGGCAACGGCAAAACGATACAAAGTATCCGCAGTAAAAATAAATGCAGAATTCTTACAGTAAAAAATCAAAAAATATGAAATTTCTATACTAGTTAGTTATACAAAAATGTAACACGGGCATAAAAAATTTTCATAACATTTAAAATCCAATAGTAACATTTTACTTTTTTTAAATTTCTGAAAGCCCAAGTCAATAAATATGTTGAAGAACAAATTTTTAAACAAAATATTTCGAGGAAAGAGGTTTTTTAAATTTCGAATAGCTTGTAAGAAATTCCCCAAGAATTTTATAAATTAGTTAAAAAAATAAATAAATTACTCTAAATCAGCGAAACGCAAAGAAAATTCTGTTATAATTATCTGAATAAAAAAAAAACAACTCTCTATAAAACAGCTTTATTGATAATTTTTTAGATACTCTTACTCATTTTAATTATTTCAACAATAAAAATAATTAAACTTTGCGAACGAAATTGGAACATCAAAAACATAAATTGACAGAAGAAGGCTAGGCAATATTCTGTCAGCGACTTTGCAAAGGAAATGCTACAATGTATTTCTTTATCGCAGAAAACAATCTAATTTACTACCAGAACACAAACGAATAAATAAAAGCAACAAAAAACAAAACAAAAACGCGTTCCCAGTGCGGCCAGCTAATGTGACATTGATAGTTTTCATTAAACGCCGGCTTTGAGAAACTTCTTGTTACGTATTGAGCCAGTCGCCAGTTCTAAGCATTATCATCTATCAAATCAGTACCTCGTGTATTAACAATAAACAAGCGCGAGACAAAAGCAGGAGGATATAACATAAAGATATCGAATAGCAGTTCATCAAAATAAACGCCGTGTTTACCAGGGGAAAAACGAGACCTAATTTGCACAAAACAACAAAGGGACAAGCCTTTGATCATTGGCACAAAAAAAAAGGGTCTTCTTTTTTGGTTTATCATAATCTGGGAGAATATATTTTATCTGGCATCGAATCTGACGTCCACGTCCTTCCATTTAATCGTGGTGCGGTGCCGTTTGAACACTGCGTGGGACGTGACCGGAAATACAATGGCTTCTCATTGTCTAATCGAAATCGGAGAGACATTTTACTGCCATTCCGCTAAACGAAGTTGCAGTGCGCTGCATTCTGATCTCAGACAGGGCCGTGCAGGGAAGAACCTGACGTCTATCGATTGTGGGTGTGATGCACTCTGTTGGAAAGGTGCAGTGATTGTGCCACGGATATGTGAAGTCTGGTTTTCGCCACATGTTAAAGAATCTGGGAAGAACTCAGAAAAACAGAAAGATGTTCCGCAATATTCATATAAATGCGTGACGTTATAACACATACGTACGTTTAAAAAATGTCTTTACATTTTAGAAAAATTCCTTAATTATATAGTCCAGGGTGGCCAACCTTTTTGGGAAGAGTGCCACTATTTGATAAAAAAAATAGTTAAGCGTGCCAACTTTTCCAGAAAACAAATATGGAAAACTGAAAAAATGCTAATTACAGGCTTATTAAGGGATTTTTAGGCAAATAGAACATTATTTTTTAATGTTAGTCTATGTAGTAGAAATTTAAAAGCAATATAATAAATAAGACGAAAGTACGAACTTAGGTTTTATAATTAATAAACTTTTCACAAGTTCAATCAATTAATTTGGGTGTAAAATAAAAACAAGTAACTTGAACCACTTAATTCAAAATAATTATTAAATGCTCAGTACTTACTTATTGTGGCTTTTGAATCAAATTTTTTTTTTTTTTACCAATTCATATTAGAATTAGCTCTTGCAGATCCTAACAAAATTGGGTTATTATAGGTGCATATCAACTAGCTTTGAGTGATATTTATTTTATTATGTGCGTTGCAGTAAATATTTATTCAAACATATTTTGATCCAAATTTTGAGAGGTGCTTTTTTTTACTCTGAAACACTCCCATTTCAGTAAAATTGTAAAAAAATGGTAATTTATATATATATTTTTTAAATTTTTCAGTAAGTCTTCGCGTGCCACTGTTGCAACTCCACCGTGCCACATTGTGGTACGTATGCCACGGATTGGCCACTCCTGATGTAGTCGCTTAAGCATCTAATGTAGTGGTATTCAATTTACGTGTCACGATCCCACTTGGAGAGAGTCGTCAAAAATTACCTTAGGTTCATAAGAAGGATGGTAAAAAATTATGAATACATTAAATTGAATACAAATACATCATTGACAAACTTTTTCTGTAAAAAAATATAGGTCTTTAGAGCGTGACGACCCAACTTGAGCAAAATAGAATAAAAAATATCACTACTTGTAAACAAGAAACGGGCTTGTAGGTCATATAAATGCTTTCGTTTGTAGTACTTAAAAGTTGATTTTTTTAAAAAAAACTCTATTATTTATAAAACTATTACATCTAATTGTTTATAATATGCTAGGTTTTAATTTTAGTTTATAAATGACTAATGATAACAAATTTTTCAACTCAATGTTTGGTGTCATTACAGAGTTTATTTTCGGTTTATTGTACTCGTTTTGATATTAATATTTATTTCGTATGAAATAAAAAAAAATCGTTAATACTTTCGTAATTGTTTGCATTATCTACTGCTTGTTTTTGAGCAATTAGAATTGGATTACAGACTTTATTGACCCCCCCCCCCCAAAAAAAAACACACGGTTAAATAATTTAAAAATCCACTGAAGGCAATTTAGTGATGTAGTCTAGGAAGAGACATTTTTCAATTTTCCCACGAGGCCTTTCAGATTCTGCTAAAGAGGGAAATCTTAACATTGAAAGAGAGAACTTCGCGGATCCCCTAGGAAGGCGCTGGGGACCCCTAGTAGTCCACGAAAAACAGTTAAGAACCAATAGTGAAGAGGACGAAATATGGAGCACATTTTATAATTTAAAAAGTATGGATCAATTCAAACAGAAATGAGAAATAATATAGTAATAATAGCATACTATAAAATGCAGCTTGAACCTATCAATATATTTTCTATGCTATGTTACATTCTTCAAAATATCACATTTTTTGTTAATTTAGCTTTATTGATTTATTTTAATATATTTAATTTACTTTACTTTTTTATTTTACTTACTTATTTTTATTTATTTTCATTTTATTTTATTTATTTTATGTATTTAACTATTTTATTTATTTATATTTAATTATATCTATCTTATTTTATTTAATAATTTATATTTACCTATTTTCATTTTATTTGCTTTTTTATTTTGCTTGTCTTATTTTTATTACATTTTTTTATACTTATTTATCCCTTTATTTTTAAATTGCTATAAATCATTCCCTAAAAAAATAAATCATTTTATCGAAACAGAAGGTGCTTGACTTAGAAAATATTTATTTGAACATGAATTTCTCTCTCATTCCTGCATTAATTGTTTCAAATTACCTATGAGCGTTTATGCAAGATTTGTATTTAAAAGTTTCACACTAATACTTTGAATAAAATTTTGTGTAAAAAATACTTGCTTCATGTCATATTAAATTCTTTTTTATGTGTGTGCGTTTTGCGTTCTTGGCTGATTTATGTTTATTAAAGGGAGAGAAAAAGTTATACAAAATTTCTTTTCTAATCTCTACTCAGTCTTAGCAGGTATTACAATTTTATTTTTCAACTGAAAATCTTTTTATAGACATATACAGCCGGGCCTTCATTTAACGAACCTCTATTTTGCGACCTTTTTCCTGGAACCAAGGACAAATTTACAATTTTCTTCGTAAAATAACCTCCAAATATCGAAGTGTATTTTCTATTTGACGAACTTTTTCTCTTGCGATTCGATTTTTTTTCTCCCAATTTTTACGATATTTCTTGACATTTCAAATTGTTCTACCTTTTAACACATTTTATGGTGATCAATGACTTTGAACTGGTTTTACCAGGTGTCTTACTCATTAATAATAAAATTGCAGTACTTTTTCAACCAAAAAAACCCAAATACAATTAACAGATTTTATCAATAATTAAATTAAAGGACCTATGCATTCATGTTTGCTGAAAATTACTGGTTATAAAAAAAATGTATGTTTAAAAATAGTTGTAGGCTTAAAAGTAGAAAAAACGTCATTAAAAAATTCATTAATTTTAATATAAAATCATTTTTTAAAGTTGAAAATACAGTGTATTCCTGGGTAATGTCCCCCCCCCCCTTATTTTCCTTGCAGACTTCTTTTTCAATTCCTACTATCAGTTCACTCTCTCCCTACTATATATATCTTATTCAAATTTTCAATTGTTAATAAAATACTTTTTATTCATCCAATTTAAGTAAGAAATGATTTTTTAAAAAATTTATATTACTTGTTGATGGTGAGATATATAAAATAAGTAGCTATTAATTCACAAAAAAGGTGTGAATAATTACTTTCTTTAACAATATATAGTGCTTATGAATTTAAAATTTGTTTTATGAAATTTCTAAACTATATTAAAGAATGAATCTCTATTTAACGAATTTTCCTCATAATTAACCTTTTTTCGGAATTTAGCGACTTTGTTAAATAGAGGTACAACTGTATATCTAAATTTGATTCCTGCAAGCAAACTACTTAAATCCTATTTAGACTACTTTTGGAACTTTTTCCGTTACTGATTATCCAGGTCATCACCGTCTTCCATCCCATCAGCGACAGATGCGCGCGCACCAGTTCCTCCCTCCCGCAGCCATGAAGTGCCCCCCACGGCTTATAGATGTCACTGAGTGGAAAGGCATCTCCTCCCTTTGTGCTTGTGGACAGAGATAAGACTAAAAGACACGAAAAAGAATTTCGAGATAAAAAAGCTACCGTCGACTTTCTGGAGAAATTCCTACTCAGGAAAAGTGCTGATAGGGAGGGGGAGATGCAGCCCCTGGGGCATTTGCCCGGGACCCCGCACTGCTGATAGAGAAAATGAATGCATATGCATGATACTAGAGTAGAAGTTTTTTTGCTATAGGCAAGGTTGGGAGTGGATAGGGAGTTGGTTTCGTGATTTTTAGAGTAATAGAACA
>BMAV01015476.1:820749-843605 GCA_019973955.1 Trichonephila inaurata madagascariensis
CCCAAAGGAATAAATAAGCAAATCCTCTCAAATGAATAAATCCTTCACAAACGCTGTCATTTTATTGCATTCTTAAGCCTTCAGAATAATTTTATGAATAACAGTGCACAGAAAATGCCGTAGATCGCAAAGATGTATTTATACGTCCGGGCAATTAACGCCTTGACCGAGGGAAACTTTTATATACACCGGTGGCACTTAACATGTTAAAGTCGTATCGTAGCTTTAGTGTTAAAGTATATTATTATTGAATTCAATACATTATTATTGTATGGAAGGGGGGCGCGAATAAAATTTTGGTAGAATATTGGGTTGCAAATATTGAAAGTTTGAGACACACTGACTTAGAGTACTGGGCGCAAAGCAGTTTTTTCGAATAATACAGGATCAAATAATACGTATTTTTTATTCGCAACCGAGAATCTCTCCATTGCAGCTCTAAGCACCAGATTTGCACCTGGTTTTTACCAGAGACGCCATTTTCGACAAAAAAAACCTCGACTAATGAAAGAAAAACACACCCGCTCCCGGGTCCAAGGAGTATTTTTCCAGGCGAACGAATTGTTGTCTCCAGGAACAGCTGAACCAAAAGATCCCGGAAAAATCGGTGTTTATTTAGCTGCAGCTTCGCTATCTCTCCTGAGGAGATGTGCGAAACCGCCTCCCGACATTTTATGGCACCGACCACATGAATACGTCTCTTGATAACCAGGGGGAGGGAGGCGAAAGCGTTTTTCTCTGTCCTCTGATTTATTCCTGAAACGTGGCTCGGGTCCAAAAGCGTCGTGCCATTTTGCGCCTTGCCGCAGAAACATGATTCGTCGCCAACACTCACTTTGGAGGAGGGTGGATACCTCGAGGATTACACTCAAGAGCCAGAGTTACAAGGTTTTGTGAGCTTAGTAACAGTTTAACAGCATGATGTTTAAAGACTATGTAATATTCAATATCCCCCCCCCCTTTCTTTCATCACGATACTTATTAATTAAAATCAGTTAAGAGGAGTTGGAAATCTCTCTCTAAGCTTCTACATATATACTGACAATGTTAAATTGGCTGTTTTCGATGTATTTTTTCTCAAAATATGTTATATGTACATGCTTGAAATTCCTCATGCAATTAAAGTAAACCTTTCTCAGTATACTGAAGTGAGCTTTTAGCTAATTTTGAATTTTTTAATGATTTATGAAATATTTTATCAACCATTGTGAAATTTGGGACATCCATTTTTCCCATAAAAAATTTGTAAAAAATAAATTTTTGAGTTTTTTTTACAAAAAGCTCATTTCAGTATATATTAGCCATCATCATAGATATATCATAAAAAATTTATATACCTGTGAACAATAGTTTCTCAGAAAAGGTACATCAAGCATCAAAATTTACATTTTGAGATAAATTGATTTTAATGTATACAGTGAGACTTCTAATCGGCTAGGAAATAAAAAAATAAAAGTCTCAATATACAATAAAAGATACATGTTTTGGTTTATATCAGACGTTCAACTTTTAAGCAAAAACGAAGTACTTTGTTTACATTTTTCGAGCCATTCAAATGAGTGTGGCCCAGTTTCAACGATTATTTAAAAATGGGTTTTAAGGGCTTCTAATTACTTTAGAGGTTAAAGTAAGGTATTTTTAGAAAGGTTCAAATCTGTACAATTTGAAAATGTAAAAATCTCAAATTGTCAAAAAAATAAGATTTTACCTTTCCAATTCCCCTTAAATGAAGTTATGTAGCAAATTTATCTAAGAGATGGCTTCTGATAATTTTTCTGATGGTTTGTATAAAGTAGGGGTCTTCAACCCGTAGCCCGCAGGCCCACTGAAAGCACTTTATTGGCACTTCATTCGAATTTGAGGCAATTTCAAAATAGAAAAATTGCCTTGTTCGCCTTTTGTCGTAAAAAAAACGACATTTTTTCTATTATTCTTGATATTTAAAAGTTTTACTGATGTGTTTGATATCCATTTGAGTTAAATTTTTCTAAAAATGAAGAATTTTTCGAAAATGTCACTGTATCTTAAATAAATTTAAATGTAAAAAGAATCAAACTATGCATAAAATCTTAGAAATTGTTCATTGAATTGTAAGCGAATTCATCGAGACCGAACGATTTGTTCGTAAATTCGGGGTTATTCATTATATCAGGGTCCAACCAAAATAAATGTTTTGCACTTACCTTTTGGAAATTCTATAATGAGCAAAAACACAAAAAATATCCACAGTTTGAAATTGCATACTTCTTATTCTGCAGCTGAAAATTTTATTAGCGAATTAATAAGCACGAATTGGAAATTTTAAAATACTAATAGATTTTTGACAATCTTTTTTATTCCTGTCTCGAAAAAGTTCTTTTTCGACTCTATGCAGAAAAGAAATTGCTACGTCACTTACAACTTGCTGCCTGAGTCATGCTTTCACAGTTTCTAAGCAATGTAAAGCATTAGAAAATATAACATTGGTAGGACTTTTATTATCAATATTTGCATCAGTATCGCTATTCCTTGGCTCTGGCACATCAACAATTTTTTCAGCTTCAGTTGCACAGATAGGCAGTCCGTCATCAAGTATAACATAATTGTTAAAATTGTAAAATAACGCCTGCATCGTATTCAAAACTTACGTGATAGGTTACTCTCATGACTCTTTTTCACCTTTAAGGTCTAATAATGGTATGCACCTTTTCCCATCGAAATTTGCTGCTGACAAGTATTGCCTGTTCCGGACAAAAAGAATATGTCATTTTTAAGAAAAATCCAATTTTTTTCTAAAACAAACTAATAAAAAAAATTTTCAGCTGTTGAAATAATTCATTAATTTGGGGTTTTTTTTTTATTTGTTACGTTGGGGTTTTGACCTTCAATTTAATTGAGGAAATCGCAAAATTTGTTAAATGGGGGTTCGTTAAATTGGGGGTGGACTGTAGTGTAGGAAAAAGAATAATAATGCAATTAATACACATAAAAAATAATTATTGTACGACCAGTTAGTTTTTTAAAATGTTTCTGAGACTTGGTCTTTTTTAACATTATGGAGATATAGAAAATGCTGTATGAAGTAATAATAATAGATTCTGAATAACAGAAAACAGATTTAAAAAGGTAGAGGAAAATGAGTAACTGTAAAGTAGAAAAAACTATTAAATGTTAAATTTACTGCTACATTTATTTTTTCTTACATATCATATAGTAGAATTCATCAGTAACTTACAGGTATATTATCAGGAGACCCAGCTTATCTACAAATAATTTAAGTGCAGCTTGTAACAGAACTGATCTACACACAAAAATCCTAAAATACATTACAAGTTTACCACAATTGAATAAATATTAGGGTAAAATTTACATGCCTAGATTTTTTGTATCGAGATCTTTAAATTTAGTTTTAACAATATAATGGCTCTTTCAAAGTAATTTCCCTGAATTCTTTTAATAAAATGGAGTTGTTGTTTTTTTTTAAAGATTTTAAATTGAAGCTTTTACAAATTTAATTTTTCAAGGTTTTAAAAATTTACTGGGATTTTCTTAACACGCTTTTATTAGCTTCACCTGTATGTAACGGAATCTTTGAACTCGATTTTTACCCACTTTAAAATGTCAGATTAGTTCGAAATTTCACACACTTGTCAAGGTTCAATGACAATACAATAATTTAATAATTTTGTTCCATTGTCCTGATCAGGATTAACAGGATTAACGGTTTCCCATTGCCAGATTTGGTGACTAAAAGATTAAGTTTCAGCCCTAAAGGGAAAACGTTCATGGTTAATACAAATACAAGAAACAAAAAAGCTTAATTCATTACTGAATAAATGATCGTTTAAAAAACTAAAAAAAATACACGCTTTTGCTGTAGATCGAAATAAATTAAAAATAAATTATAGTTTTAAAAAACTAAAAGACAGGCCTTTATAGTTAATTGAACTAAATAGTAAATGATTAACGAGAAAATTAATGTCATTTTGGTAAAAGCGTGGGACCAATTGTTATAATTTCTTGCTAGCTCTATTCCGAAATGCAGAGTTAGTGTAAAAATGTACAAAGCACCCCACGTTTTTGCCATAATGACATTAATTTTCTTGTTAATCATTTTATTCTAATATTAAGAATTATTTTTTACTTTTTAGTTCGATTAACTAACTATAAAGGCCTTTTTTTTTAGTTTTTTTAAACTATAATTTTTTTTCAGAATGTTTATCGGACGCTTCATCTTTTTTTAAAAACCATGATTTAAACTGCACCACAGTCTTGTGCACAAAAGGGGCCTTATTATCAAATCAATATCAAGGTGTAAGAAAAGTCACGCGAAATAGATACGGTCATAAAATTTTACGTTTGGTTCCTCCCCCCGACACACGCCCGCACTAAAATAATAAAAAAAATTATGAAAGGAAAAATAAATTCTATATCACTTGGAGTGTGAAACTGCTGCGAAGAGATAATGTGAAGCCAAAACGTGTCAACTTTGTTCCTGCTTTACATATTTATAGCCCGCAAACGAGGTTTTAAAATTCGCATTGGCTAACTATCTTGCGGTGAGGGTCGGCAACTTGTTGACATATTCCTAATTTATGATCCCATGTCCTCACGAGTGAAAAAAAACAACATACGACGCAGAAAATAATCTGTTTTTTTGTGCAGCTTTAGTAAACAGAAGGAAATGAGATTTGACTCGAACGTGTTGACTTTGGCGTCCGCCAAGAACAAAAAATGATAACTATTTTCTTGTAATAACCTCTTAAAATGCGATAAAAATGGTGCCATCGATTTTCTCCGATTATGCGGGGTGTTTTATGGACGTGCCTTTCTGTTTGTTATTGTAATGGACTTCGTTTTTAAGAGCGAACTCTTCACCAAAGGAAAAATGCAACTGTCTAGCAAAAAAGTGACCAGAAATTATTGTCAACGTCATATCTTACCATACATGCAACGGGTTTAATCTTGAAAAGGTTTTTTTTATATATATTATTAAAAAGGAGAAAAACTCTATTTAATTATTTAAATCATAAAAATCTATGGAAAAAAATTAATTTTAAAGGTCAAAAATTTTCTACAAAAAAGTAATTCCAATAAAAATTTTGATATGAAATTCAAATTTTTGAGTGAATAAAACATAGTAAAATGACCAATCCTCCTCCTTTAGGGAGGACAGTCCTTCTTATATAGGTTCTGTTCCAGTGTTGCCAGATCGTGCGATTTTTCGCGAATTTTGCAACTTTTTAAAACTTTTTCGCTACTTTTTTTTATCCTATTGCTACTTCGTGAATTTTATGCTACTTCATTTGAAGATCCCGCTACTTTTTGCTACTTTCGACATTATATAAAAGTATTGGAACAAATTTCGAAAAAAAAAAATTTTTTTTTGGAAAAATCGCAAAAATAAAGGTGATTTTAGTCCTCTAAGAAAACATAGAATTGCAGTATGTTTCACCACTCCGAAACGACAGGAAAGGCTCTAAATCCCCCCCCCCCGCCACCACCACGAATCGGAGCCTATCTAAGCCTCTCTCCCACCACTCTTTTCCACTGCAAGTGGTAGAAAAAAGAAATGGTGGGATTCTTTCTAATTCCGATAGAAGCATGAAAATGTGAAACATGTGATATTCTTAAACAATAGGCTTAGAGAGAATTTCTACATAAATATTAAACTGGAAAAGTAATTGTGAAAGGACAAATTCTTATAGAACTAAGTAAATTGTATAATTATCATCAATGGTACTGCATTGAATTAAAGAATAATAATTTTTTTTGTAAATAGCTTACGTTGCAGCATTGAACTTATAAAAAAATTGCATACAATGACAAAAGTAAGCACTTGTCACATAGAGAGATTATGTGATAAAAAACTAATTAAATCCATTTTGAAAGGTTTTGACCTAAGTTCAGTGGTGTAACTTACACCCTCGCATTGCGGGGTGGCCTAGGGATTCTAGGGGGCCCAAAGCCTGACTGACGCCAAGTACGTATTAGGGCTTGGGGTCCAAAAGCTGGACCTTGCAAGGGGCTCTAATATTCTCCGTTACGCTACAGCCTAGATTCCTCTATTTCCAATCAACTACTTGTCTTACTATTCCTTTATTTAACTTAATTCAAGGATAGAATTAAGTAGCTTCCAATTTTAGCAGAATTTGAGGGGATTAATTTGTCTTCCAAAGTGATCGTGTAGATTATTGCAAGTTACTGAAAGAATTGAAAGCCTTACTCTTTTAAGAGCAATTTACCCTAAATATGTGAATCGCGAAGTTGACATGAGTTTAACAAGCATTTTTTTGCCTGTTGCAGTTCTTGATGTATGTCTTTTTGAATAAACTGACAAGCAAAATTAAAATAATTTCTACAGAATCTGCTAAAGAAATGTATCAAAGATGTCATAATTTTCTCAAGATTTTATGTGACCAACTTTTAAACCGAATCCCTTCAAATCACAGAACTTTAAAAAAGATAAAGAATTTTTCCCCTAATATTTTTTAAAATTCAAATTATCCTTTTTTTTTTGTTTAATCTGCCTTTAGAATTAACAGCTCAGTCTAAATTACATGTTCTGGAGAATCAAGGGAGACAAATTTTTAGCACACAGTTGTGTGTGTGAAAGATGTTTTTCTATCTGAATCTGAGCTTTTAAATAATAGAGAATTATTTTGGTGTCACATTTTTATTATAAAAGATACAGTTGGAATTCCATTTTTGAGAGATTTCGGTATATTTGCTTTAGACCTTTATAGCCTACCCATAAGTAATTACTCTGTGGAAATGGCACACTCCAGAGTGACGTCAAAAAAGACAAAATTAAGGAATTGAATGTGCCTCGAACTTTTGGAGTCAATTCTCAGAATCAAAATGACTTTGGATAAATGAGGGACTTGCTGCGTTGATTTCATTCCATCGCCACAAATGCTTCAATATAATTCAGAAATTTATTAAAAAAAGACACAGCAGATCACGATACTTAGCAGGAACAATTTGAATGCATTTTAAATGAATTATATAATTAAATCATTTTAACGTATTTTTTAAAACAGTTTTACAAAATTTAAAAAAAAATTATATTTACGAATAGCAAATGAAAATCGATTCGCTACTTTTTGCTACTTTTTTACCCTCTTCGTGCTACTTTGCTGGGTAAATTTCTGGCAACTCTGTTCTGTTCTTCCTCAAAAAGTGTCCTCCAACTTGTCCTCCTTTTCAATATTTTAAAACTAATCTGCTAATCTCTATTCAGAGATGCCAGGCCGAACTATGGCGCGTATGCTGGAAGAAATTAGATCACACTGAATGTATATTGCAATTCTGATAAATAAGAATAATGGAAAAATCAACATGGTGAAATTGATAAAAGATGGGTGAAAATGTTTAACCATTTCAAAAATGAACACACATTCCAGATGAAAATTCAGTTATTCTCTTGATAAATTTACATTTTGCTGCCCAAGAACTAATGCAGCAGTTGAAAGAGTGTTTTCAATTGGTAGTGATTTTTGGACAAGTGAGAAATCAAGATTGAATGTTACTACTTTAGCTGCAGCACTTACCGTAAAATTAAAGATGAAGGATATTTCTTGCTCTGAAATTTCCGATGCATAAAAAAATTATATATTGACAAAAAAAATTCATTCAATGGGAAAATACTCATTTAAGTAAATAATTAAAAGGGGTCTAAGCGTAACTAAAATATTTAAGTTAGAGTTGATAAAATGTTTAATCTATTTACCTTGTAATTTTTCGTCATGCTTTTCATTATAAGAAAACTGATCACCTTAAATATAGACATATATTTATATGAACTAAAAATGTTAATTTGAAAAGTATTGTGATGTGCTTTTTTTTTCTACAAAATAAAAAATTTTACCAATAAAAAATTGAATCATGTACTAATGTAAACATTTGCATTGTTATATTCTATTTTATAATCGAATTGTTATTATTAAATTATACGTACTAAGTTTTCAATAATTATAAGTAATTCATATTTATGTCATTGTGATACCTAGAAAGTTTTGCCCTCTTTTATCTTTATTTTTAATTAATAATCTATCAATAAAGACGGAGTACTGTTTTTCAGAGATTTTTGAATGGTTGAAAAATCTGCTTTCAGAATTTCGAACAATTTCTGTTTGTATGAAGGAAATGATTTATATGATACATGATCCTTTTTTTCAAACAACCCCGAAGATTATCTAGAAGTGGTGAAAATTTGAACTCCAAACCAAAATGAGTTTATGGCATGAAGTCTTAATTTTCTCTTTTCTTCCATAAAAATAAGTAAACTATTTTGCGATGATATTCGTATATATATATTATTTTAGATTTTTTTCTTACAAGATAGAGTTGCTTATAAAACTTAATATAATTCCAAGCTCTAAATCAGATAATGCACAAGAAATAATACAAAACATTCTAATTTTGAATGTGAGTGTATTCTCATGAGTGGAACATGAGATAACTGCAAATATCATGGCACATATCTTGCTTCCAAAATATGTGACAAATAGCCACACAAAACCAACAAATACTTTTATGCTTTGAGATATAGATTTTTATTCATAGTAACCGTATCACTTTCACTTAAAAGTAATATAAACCAGAAGTAGCAAGACAGCAAAGAACATTCCTTATTGAATAGACAGAAATAACATTTATTGAACTGGATTACAATATTACTGATTTTGATGATATTGCCAGTCAGAAAGTACTTGTTGCAACATGGCAGACTTGAATTATATATTGAATTATAACATTACATTACATTGCATTACAACATTACAATTTTCACGATGACATTTGATATTTTGGCAATTTGTTTCACATATTCGGTAAGTAGTTTTGGCTAAGAAAAAACTTTTTTGCAGTATTAACTCGAATTTTGGACAATTCATCGCCGAATCGTTGTTTCATGACCGCAGCTTGATTCTCCATTTACATGCAGCACAGAAAAAATTAATTTTTTGTTGAACAAATTTAAATAAAATTATGCAATTTGACGCTCCTGTTAAGGGTGACAGGTATTTTCCGAGCCTAAGGCACACGTTAAAAGGGCCAAGTGATATTCAAAACGAATCGAAGATTCATACTCTGTCGGTTTCTCATTTGGCGTTCTATAGAATGCCTAAAACAAGGAAGGCGAACCAGTGGCACGCGAGCCATTAATGGCACTCGACACAATATTTTGAGCACGTCAATCAGCAAAATGGTTTGCATTTTATTTCAAAATAACAAAGTTTACTATGAAGTATTAGGAACAAACTCGAGAGATCACTCGCGGGGTGACGGGGAGCACACTCGTTTGTTATTGTCTTGCTTTAGTTATATCGTGGGCTATAATAGCTTATGATGTAAAATTTATCAACGCATAGCAGAGTCAATTTCGTTGACACAATTGTATTTTAAAGTTTATTTGTGTTATATTACGATTTTTAACTGTTATTTTTAACATGGCTAGTTCAGCAAAAGAACAAAAAATGCAAGACAGTAAGTGTAACAGAGAATTTTAAACTTGGTGAATATAGAAATATGGCATTTTTGTAAAGACGAAAAAGCGGTGTGTGTTTTATGCTCTGGAACAGAGGTATGCAGAACATCGTCGGTAAAACGGCATTTGAAACAAAACACAAATCCTCTTTTCAAAAAAGTGAACCACAGCAAAACTAATTAATTACTTAGAAACCGTTTGGCGGTAACTCCAATTCAGCATGTATTTTACTAAAAGTAACATCTTACAAACCTAATATAAGTAATTTATCATCCAGTCTGCAACATTAGAAGTCCCGCTAATTGTTACTTTATCATTTGAATTACACGTATAACTGAAACATTTACAACTATACAGTGCAAAAGGTATTTTTTCGTAGTAAATAAAGAGTTTTGAGAGTTGTTAGTTTTATTATTTTCCCACAATAAACACAAGTCAAATTTATTTGACGGCACGTCTATACCTCTCACATTTAACACTTCTTTATAAAATAATGGCCCGTTTATCCATAAAGGTTCGCCATCCCTGGCCTAAGAGATGTGTGAAATATAAATCTCATGCATTGCCAGCTAATTTTAGGCATTATGTACCATGCCTAGGCATTCTATTGGATACCCCATTTCAAACTTTGCCGGTAATATATACACGTGTACGGTAAAGAAAAGAAGATACATTAATAATTTATGACTAAAAAACTTAACTAATTTGTTGTACTATATGTTACATTCACCATACATTACACTTTTAAGATCTGAAGCAAAACTTTTTTCTTTGTTTGGTCTACGATGTGACAACAACCACGCCGGCGCGTCTCCACTTTCTTTGTGAGCGTAATCGTTGGGTTTTTTTTAAGCAGAAAATAAATCTTGAGAGATTTCGAAGGGAGAGGTTTGCATGTTTCGCTCTTAATAGTAGTATATTTTTTTCAGACAAATTATTTGCATTCAAGTAATCTTTCACATGAGTAAAGATTAATTTTCAATTTTTATGCAAATAAATCTGTCAAAAAAGGTTTTTCAAGTCTTAAACATTAGATTTAGCTATTGAAATTTTTTTTAAGAGTAAATATCAAAATGTTAATGCCTATACAAAATAATAATAATAATAATAAATTAAAATAAGGAAAGTAAGCCTGAATTTATTTTGGACTTAGTCCTTAAAAATCCTTATGCCAAGTAATACTATACAGGGTAATCAGAAATGAATGTGATCATTAATATGTCATTGTAAAGAAAAAATATGAATTTTTTAGTTTGAAACATTGTTTTTGTCAAATAGGTGGCAACCCTGTTGTAATTGAGAACAGAAGTGGAAATGGCGTCGCAGTGGGAGCAAGCATTTTGTGTGCTCTCGTTTGCGAAAAGTCTGTCAGTAATCACGGTTCAGCGTGAATTTCGGAGAAAGTACCATAGAAATGCACCGACATCTAAGAGTATAAGAAGATGGTATAAACAGTTCCAGGAAACTGGATGCCTGTGTAAAGGCTTTTGCCTTTACACAGGCCACCACCAGTCCAGTTTACAGTCCACCACCAGTTTGTAGTCCAGGGCCACCAGGTTCGAAATGATACTATACAGGTGACTAAAGAAAGTCACATTGAATACGTTTGTGAAAACAAATTTTACTTTACGTCAAGAAACCTTACGTATGAAAAAAATTTCATATTTTATCTTTATAATGACATCTTAATTATTGTTTTCTGTTTATTCATCTGGGAATTAGTAAATTTTTTAATCGAGTCATTCATTTCTGATAACCCTGTATAATAATTCATTATATTATCGTAACTGACAACAAATTAAAATTCCTATTATCCCATTTTGATTTCCAACAACAACTGAAATGTTCCATAAATTTCAACACGACTTTCGCGAAATACGTTTCGGCTCGCTCTAATTAGAGCACATCTTCGGAATGTAACCTGAGACATCCCTCTTTTCAAATTTCTTTTCCAAAAAGAGTTTCGATCCTTATCCGTGGGAAAAGAAAAAAAAGGGGGGAGGTCCAGGAGGGATAAGCTGCTGACATCTGCCTTGCACTTGTTCTCTTTGATGATGTCTTTGTAAGACTTTTTCTGCTGCTCTAGGTCTTTCATCGTGTACCAACGACCTAAGGATCACATTCCTCATAAATTCTGCGACTTTGCCATTTTTTCTGTCACGGCATTGTCATCACCAACCCGCCCTCCAGGGATCGAGGAGAGGGAGGGGTTAATATCGTCTGCAGGAAAAAGAAATCACGTGGGAATGCCCCGAAAAAAAGGGGAAGCGGGAGAAGGAAAGATGAGGATTAGATGACACTCTCCCGCTTTCAGCTGGTTGTGTTAATTTTCGATCTCTGAAGCAGGCTGCATTGTAAGGAATAGATGTAACCTCCCATTTGGGTGTCCTGTTCCTCCCAGGACACGTCCTCTCTTGTTGCGTGATTTAGTGAGAGTTCCTAAAGACATGAGAGACATCCTGAGGGGAAAGAGGGGACAGAATGAGTGGTAGGCCTTAGCAGGCGCCAGATCACTCTGCAAAAAGAAGATGTCTCCCTGAATCATTCTAGACATTACTTAACTACTGAAATTCCGCCGACATTTCATTCAGAATTTACAGTCTCTCTAGACATGACTTGCTTATCATAATTTTTACAGTATTTTTAATCCCCCAACCACTTACGGAGGGTTTTCATTGTACTGAAAATCCGTTCACTATTACTCGTACATTAGAATTCAATGTATTTAAATATTTTTATTTTAATTGGACAGCTTTATTACTGTCATTGTTAGCAATGCATCCTTGACGCATTTAAACTGTCTTTTATTGTAAACATATGACAATAAAATTATTTCCTTTTGTCGCCATTAGAATTCTATAGCGAAAATTGAACGATTCGTTGATACTTTGCGTTTCACCGGCGTAAATCTAGATAAACCAGCTTTATAGGCGACAGCACATAATATGTATGTTACCGTAAAAGTGTATAATTCAGTTATTTATTTGAATAACTAGGTACTTCTTGAAATAAATAAACAAGTCAGTTAAAGTATATAATAGAGGCAAAACTTCATAGTTATTCTATTAGTAACTAATGATAGGCGTTAAAGTGAAAAATAAATAATTTCAAAGTGATTTTATAAATTAATTGATCATAAAAAGCTAAAATCTCTCGAAAAGTGCATTTTATCCTTATTGGGGATGATTAATTGATAAATAATAAGGGAAAGCAGATGATATAATTTATTATTGCTCATTTTGCTAACATTAGTTAAACAGAAAGGGAAAAAATAATAAGTTGCGGAAGTAGTTATATTTAAATATTATCAAAAAAAAAATTTTTTTTAAAAAAAATACATTTTTGGAAGCAAAACTGTTACTTCATAAAAACATTCTGTAAACTTTTTCAAAAAAAAAAAAAAAAAAAAAATTGCAAGAGAATATTAATTTTATGAAATACCCTTATTTTATTTTTCATTATTTATCAGAGCAAGGGCTGCTGATATGACACTTTGAATTGAGGTTCAAAATTGACTAAAAGAAACTAGAACCAATTTAAAGAACTTTTGAGTGTCGTATTTCATACTTCAACGATCAAATAATCATTATTCTATGGAATACCTAGTTAAATCATAGAATTCAATAATTTTATATACTTTAACTGACTTGTCTAGTTATTTAATGAAATACTTAGTTATTCTATGAAATGACGGATTTCACACTTTCACGGTTGCATGTACATAAAAAAAAACGTTAATAGATGTTAGTTTTTATTGTTTTTTCTTCTATTTTGGATACGTTATGAAAAAGATGTTACCGATAAGAAAAGATCACGTCTTGTTTTGAAAATGTTGTGGTTAAAGTTTACCAGAGGGAATATTCCGTTTGTCGTCGGCTTTATGATTTTTAGCAACTTTATTGCCTACGCCGGCGAAACAGAAAAGTTCCGATTCGTTTCATACAGATGCTTCGATTTTATTTGTGAAGCTGTTAGAGGCATAATTTTGAATCACAGTCCTCTAAAGAGGAAAACACCTGAGCACCCTCTTCTACAAACTTGACACCGTGTCAGCAAAGGACTTTAAGCTACGATAGGCTTAACGTGCATCAACTCTCTACAAGGTTTGTATTCTGTGGCAGTAGGTGACTCGACTACGCCAGCAACAAGTACGCGACCATGACCCGTCGGCTACCGCGGCCACAACAGATCCTTCGAATGTCCCGCACACGTTACTCCAATACAGAAATAAAGAAATGAAAAATAATCAAAAAATGTTTTTTTTTAACGTAATGAAAAACTCTCAATATTTCGTGTTCATATATTAAAAGTCAATGAGAATAAGGCCAAATACATGCCTTGCACTAAATCATGTTTTAGCAATTTCCATTTTAAAATTGAAGAGTATAATTTTGAAGTTGTTGACAGTTTCACTCATATTTAGGTTAGGAAATTAACAATAGAAATGATTGCACTACTGAAATCCAAAAGAGAATTACGGCGCCTAATAGATACGAAAATATATGAAATCTAATTTAATCAAAAGAAAAACAAAGGTTCTATCGTATAAAAGTCTTTTAAGATCAGTATTAACTTATGCGTGTGAAACTTGGTTCATGTCTCAAAAGGACTACTGAGATCATGATAAGTATCTACGAAAGGAAGATTTTGATATTTATTTTTGGAGGAATTCAGGAAAATGGAATGTGGCGAAGAAGATCAAGTTTAGAGCTCTGTCAAACATATAAAGAATCTGACATTGTCAACTTCATCAAAATACAACGAAAAAAATGGGCAGGTTGCGTTGCCAGAATGGACGAAGACAGCACCACTCAAAAAATTTTCAATGCCCAACCAATTGGCACTGGAAGAATAGGCAGGCCAAATTTTAGATGGATTGATGGCCTAGAAAAAGATCTCCTAGTTTTGAGAACTTAAGATTTGAGAACACTAGCAAGAAGAATACTAGCCTGGAATGGGCTTCTTGAGAAGGCCAAGGACCACCCTGGGCTGTCGAGCCACTGAGGAAGGAAGGATATTAAAAGTATTTAATTAACAGTGATATAAAAATATTTTAAGATAGAAAAAAAATAATTATATAGCCTTATACAGATGTTACACAAGATAAACAAATAAAGAGAGCGAATTCTTAAAATAAAACTTCAAAAAATAAAGTTTAATATGACTTAGATTTAGATTTTTAAAGAGATTTGATGACAAGTCAAATATTTATGCAGACACAAAACAGGATCAAATGAAGATTTTTAGTGAATGGTGCATTGTGGAATGATGATTATATCTATAATAGAAAGGCTGAAAATTATTCCGATATTTTAAGTAAATTAAACTTGTTTATTTATTTTTGGACATCACACATATCGAAGAAAATAAATTATAATTTCAAAAATGTTCTAGACCAGAGGTCTTCAAACTGTGCTCCCTGGAACTTTGTCATGTGTTTCACAAGTGATCGCTATTTGCTTAGTCAAAGCGTCAACATTTTAATAAAATTGTAATTTTATAAAGAATCGAATTCTTAAAGACTGTTTGCTTGTAAAAATAAATATAAATAAATATTTTATGAATAAAATTAAATCTCAAATTTCGTAAAAGTCACGTTCTCTAAGCCTGAATAAATAAATTAGAATGTTTTTCAAAGAAGGAGAAGGGACAACCTATCAATATACCTACGAATTCGAAGTAGGAATAACTCCCAAATATAAGGTTGCAAATTTTACAGAATAAGTTGAAAGGTTTTAACTCATTTATAAAGATTTTATTGCCATTCTGAACAATATATTTAAGTTTAAAATATTTCTCAACTTATGTAGTAATAAAAACAAAATATAGAAGCAAATTAACACAGAATATAAATTGTGACAATTTCCCATTGCCCAAGACTTCGATAGTTTGAGTAAAACAAGTAATATAAAAAAAAACTAAGTCAATTCCTACTTAGATCAACACAGAAAAATTTTATTTTAGCAACTTTTTTATTAAATAGTTACAATTAATATATGTATATACATAGGACAGAATCACAACATTAAGCGGTAATTAATTTATTTTAACTATCATTAAAATATCGTATTATCATCCAAAACAATAGTGTGTATAAAATTTCAGTTCAACTGAATGTTTTAAAACGTGAGAAAATAACTTTTTCAAGTTTTGACACACCAAAAATTATGGCAATGGGGCTGTGTTTGTAATTATTTGAATATAATAAGTTTTAATCAATTAATTTTATTAATTATAATTAAATTACTGTATTGTCATCCAAAATAATTGTGTATTTAAATTTCAGTTCAATGCAGCGCTTTAAAATGTATTTTATTAACGACTGAAAATTCCACCAAGATAAATAAATAAACAGAGAGTGTGAGCTAATAGCAGGAATTGAAAAATGCAAACGCATATCCCAGTTATTTAATATGATGCAATGTTAGATGACACCAAGAGCACTAAAATATAAATTGCATTTATATTATAATAAAAAATTTTAATAAAAATGTAGTATTTTTTAATTGTCTTTACTTCACAAAATAGCTATAATATGTTGTTTCAGTTTTAATATTGTTTTAAGATGTATTCTTTTAAGGCTTTTTTTAGGGGGAGAGTCACGGTTACACTTTACATTTTCAAAGATTCCATAAGTCAACAAAGTTTGAAGACCCCTGCTCAAGACAATTTTAAAAATAACTTGAATCGGTCATATTATTTATTAAACATTCTTTTAAATATTTTTCATTATAATCTTTTGAGAAAGATGCATTTTTTTCTTTTATGTCCGAAACAAAATAAGCAACGATACTATTTTTATTCGTATAAATAACTGAATTCAGAGTAAGATGACAAAACTGTAATCAAAATAGCATTCTACCAAAAATGACGAGAAAAAAAAAAGATTTAAATTAGTTAAAGTACTTACAATTAAAATACAGTGAATGACTCCTTTTAAAACATAAAGGATTGTATTCCTGTACCAAAAGAAAGAAGAAAAAAGTGAATTGCTCCGAGACAAGCAACTTAAAACATCAAAATAAAAGCAGCCATGCACCTGCTAATTGACGGAAGATCTTATGATGAAGCTTTTAAAAAACAACACGACCTAACAATTTAATTATTACAACTCATCTTTGTTTTTTTTAAAAATATTTTTATAATTCCTCAGTTATTAATTTGATAAAAATAATAAAGAAATAACTGTTCAAAGACCCAATTGACCTTTGAATCTTTAACATTACACTGCGGATAGAGCCTGCGTAATTAAGTACAAAGACTCTCGCAGCATTTTGTGGAAACAAACAAAACAACCTTTCTGTATAATAAAAAAAAAGGGGAACATTCCGCAAAGATACAGCAATAAACGAAGAAAAAAGAGCCATTGTTTTAAAAGACATTTAACCGACAAGAGAAATATCCTGTCCCTGCGAGCACAACAAAAAAAGGAAAAAATGCGAAAACCTCTCGGCGAAGAAAGCAAAGCACTCGAGAATCTTTTGAGGCAAACAATACCACTCTGTATTTAATTATCCTAAAAAGAACTGCACCTTCCATTAGAAAATTAAACTTTGCTCAAAAGTTGTTGGTTCGCAGTTACCCCTCCTCCCCCCACCCCTTTCCCAGCAAAGAACACGCATTTCAGGGCTCGTGCTGCAAAATCAATATAAACGACTCACGCAGAAGTTGTGGCTCCGATGTTTATAATGAATGGAAATGCAAAAGCGTGGAAAGGGGGGTGGAGGGAATGTTTCATTACTTAGGAAGAGAAAGGGGGTGAGCCATTTGGTTCAGATTGTGTGCGGGGAGGGGTAATGAATATGCATTAGCTAGTGGAAACACTGAGATTTCCACTATCTGACAGTTAACTTTTCTTAGGAAAAATGGGAAAATTTAAACTGCAAAGAGAAGAATACATTAAAAGATGTTTAGATACTTGTACTCCCTACACAACAAGAGAGTTGACGATTTCCTTGCTACTTTTTTTTAATGATAGTGATATACGTTTAAAGCGAAAACGCTTGAGACAAAATATGGGTTTACTCAAAATAATACAATGGTCCCGAGAAACTACTAGAAATTTTCCATGCATTTTTTACTCTTAACACGAAACGAAAATCACTTAAGACAAAAATATTTCCTTTGTGAGAGTGAACAAAATACGGAAAATGTGGTTTCACATGTTTCTTAGAAAGGAGACTAACGGCTTAGAAATACCCCCGGAATAGCTTGCGACGCTATCCAATTTTGTTAATCCAAGCTACTTCCACCGTACGAACGTCACACAGAAACATCTCGTCTCTCATCAGTTGGCTTTGGAACACTGGCGTAATTAGTCATGAGTGAGCCCTGAATCAAAATTCCTAGGAGGCCCTTTTTGGTGGGCTCTCAACATTTTATAATTTCTTCTTGCACATTTTGGGGCCTCTGAAACTTGGGGGCCCCATATCATTGATGCGGCTGATTCCGCAGTAGCTTTGGAATGCAGTGACGATTACATCGTAGTGGGTAAAAATCAGTGAATTTGGTTCACGTTTTTTCTTTTTTATTTCAGAAGAATTTTTTTACGAGCACAATGGCAAAGAGCTCAGAGGGAACTGCTATTTCGCTTAAAATGAAAATGCAGCTTCTTAAGGCTTTTGATCAAAAACAGAAGAGGAAAATCTGTACCGATTTTGGTACTATTAACTCTACATTGTCAGCAATACATTCAAATAAACATATACATAGAAATAAAATGTACTCTAATAATTTTTTTTTTGAATATATGTTTTTGTTTTTTTTTGCAATATTTTTTAACACGAAAAAATTGTTCAGTCCCCTCAATTTCTTGTTAAACGATTTTCACTGTATTTTATATTTCTATAGTTCTAATTAAAGTCATTTCAAAGAATTTTTAGTTTTAAAAAAATTGTAACAAAGAATCCTGGCTTTGTACACTATCATTTACTGAATTATATTATTAAAATCATTATCACGAAAAATACTTTTCTCTTTCTTGCGTGGATATACAATTATTAAATTTTGAAAAATGTCCTTTCTGTCTATAACATTTTACTATATATGCCAGTAGACTTCAAACAGCGTTTCACGAAATTTTAGGGTTCCACGATGCAAACCATAAGTCACAATAAAAAAAAAGAAAATTATAGAAGTATAATATGTTAAATGGATTCATATTCTGAATGTATAACCACAAGTATCTAAAAAGCTCACCCCAGTCATAAAAACATAAAATTTTATTCATACATAACATAACTTAATTTAGTATTATATACTTTTTTAAACTTTTATCATAATATAATAAAATAATATTAAAACGTTTGTATGTGCTGCCAATTGGATTGTGAATATTCTTATGTTTACTATCCCAGGTTCCACAAAATAATTTTATACTCGTAAGAACAATGTTTTGCCAAATTAAGTAGTTTTCTGATGGAACATGCTGGGGGGGGGGGCCCCCTATAATGAAGGAAAGGAAACAACTTATCGAAAAATATCAATAGATTCAACGCTAAAATCTAAATTTTAGGCTGCAAATTTACTCAAAAAACACAGGATTACCCATTCAGATATAAACATTTTAATGTCATTCAGAACAATGTGTTTTTGTGAAAAATATTTCTCATCGTGAGTGGCTACAAAAAAAGATTTTAAAAAAATGAAATGTAACAACAGATAATTTCAATAGTTTGTGTAAAAAAATATTAGCATGATTCCCAATTACTAAATATCATGGATGTGTAGGTGATACTTGAATCACAAATTAATATTATTAATGAGTAAAGTAAATTAAACTTACGTTAAAATTTTTAATTACAAATAAAATAATAAAATACTTTTTTAATTATTTTTACGTAATGTACCTATAATATGTTTAGCTACATCAAATTCTATTTTAAGGTATGTTCTAAGTGTGTGGAATGGGGTTCCCCGAAAGCACCTTACAGTTCTAAGGGTTTCATGGGTGGAAAAAATTTGAAAATCACTGATATATGCATTTATTGAGACAAGGAAATTGGTAAAAACAATGCGTGTGACAATGAATAAGCCGATTTCCAAATTCTAATTTTAGTATTGCCCCTCTTAAACTAATTAGGATTATTTTTTATAAATATTCCACACACATTTCATTTACATTTCCATAGAACATCCCTTTCTGAGCACAAATTAATTGAAATGTTTTACGAAATGCAGAAATTCATCAAAAACCTACACAGCTCATTTTCTTTACTCATAGCATTATTTTTTATATAGGAATTATAAAATATATACACAAATTTCATAACGTTATTAACTCTTACAATCGATTCTAAGTAACATGTAAAAAACATTTTTCTTATCCAACCCCTTGAGGACCCTGTAGTAGAAAGCTTCCACGGAGAGATTTCATTTGAAGGCGATTCTGGATCCAATAGAAGGGAATCGCGTTGCCTGCTTAAATGGCCCATAAATGTCAGGAGAAGTTAAACGTAAACATTATTAACGGCATCGTTCCACTGAGCACTGGACTTACCTGAGAAAACCGTCCACTTCCCACGGACATGCAGTAATTACCCACTGCCTCCCTCGCCAAGGTGCTGATTGAAAAAAAAATCAAATAAAACTATTATCCTTATCAAAGTTTTTTTATAATATTAGATTCAGTTTTTATGCCTGTTATTTTAGGTCACATTTCACTTTTCTCAAGATTACTGAAACACAATATGACTTCTTTCTAAAGATGTCTCAATTAAGTAACGTTATAGGTAAAACTTATTTAGTATTTTTCTTTATTAACATTAGTTTCTTCAAAATTTAACACGTCTTAGGCTTTAGGCAGAAAAATATTTTGAGTGTTATTCCCAAAGGTAGGGGCGTGCAATTTGTTTTGGCTCGCAAGCAATATTGTGGGAGTGGAGGATACCAAAAGGGTGGCACCTTTTTAAAAGGATTGCTTTCATTATAAAGAAAAAATAAATATAAAATAAAATAGGGCGTTTATTTTTTCAATTTTTTTTTTTTTTTTATTATTATTGTGACGATTTTGTATTGTATATTGCTACAAGCACATTTAATTTTAGAATCAGTTGAATGAGAATACTTTTCTATACTTTTATTTTTGAAGCTTATTGAAGTTCTCATCACATCATCTAGTTTATATCAGCCAACTTGCATCTATATTTGCAATCGCTGATTTTCATGGAAGAAAAACTTTGCTCACAAGTATATGTCCACTTAAATATTAAAAACAATTTCCTAGCAAATTTTTTCTTACATTGAAATATTTCAACTAACAGAAATTTCTAAAAGTTATTGTCATAGCATTGAACATTTCCTTCAGATGGTAAGCTGACTGCAAGTCAATAAATTTAAGCTGCAGTTCTTCAGCTGTTTTACTAATGTCGCGTATTTGTTGCATGTTTTAAAATATCAGTCCTTATATATATTTTCAGTTTTTAAATATTTATTATAACGACACGTTATACGACAAACAATACTCAAACAATTAAATATAAATTAAAAATTACTATATTGTGGGTAATCACACCCATCGATTTCGGGGCTCCATTATCGGCCAAAGTTATTTACAGACTGATGGAATTCCCCACCGGTTAGGGAAGGTTCACACATATTTCCCTTTAGGGATTACTAAGAAGCAAACCGCCACAACTAATATCAACAGTAATGGGATAAGAAAGCAAATTCAATTTAACCTCAATCATCTTAAAATCCCGAAATCTTCTTGTGAATCCTCCAGACTATGCAGATGATCTCTTAATAGAAAAACTTTCAGTTACTTTGATGAAGACTTTTACTAAGAAAATAGTTTTTGTTTCGAAAGATTTCTATTTAAAAGCAAAGAAAATTAGAAAGTCATTCAAGCAATTTGACGTTTTAATGAGAAACAGCGGCTATGGTCACGAACTCATGGTCAGTGTACCATAAGTTCGAGCCCTAGTTCCAAGGAAGGCCTACCATGGTGAGGAACTGATGCACGTTAATGTGAAATGCTAGCTCAGGTGTCCTCCCGTCATTTGACAATTGTTCAAAATTACGAAGTCTGTCGCCAATAGCAATCATATTGCTCTATAGTGCGACATTAATAAATACTCAAGAGCAAAATAACACATTCTAGATAGGATAGATTTCAATTTCCAAACCAGCTCGAAGTGTTATAAATTATGCGTTCATTTACTATATTGGGTTTTTTACATAAAATTTGGTATCCATAAATATGGTATATCCCTAAATTTTTGGTTTCCATAAATATGGTTTTTTTTTTTTTTTTTTTTAACGTGAAAAGGGGTGAAAAAAGTAGCATAATAGTAAAAGAGATGAAAAAGGAAACATATCTTATAAAAATAAAAGCTGGATTTATTGACAGAAATAAATAGAAGAAAATATGACGCTCATTGTAGAAGTGAAGTCAGAACGTAATATTAATGTTGGAAAAGAGTTTTCAATTTTGAGTCCCACTTTCTATCATTATATGAATATGGTCTTAAGGGCTTACAAGTTATATTTACTCTCGTAATAAAATATTCTTCTCTTTAAATCATATTCCAAGTAACGAGAAAATATTTAAACAACGAAACGGGGAAAGGGGACGCCGCTTCTGGAAAATCCGTTGATTAAAAGTCCAGCTCCTCCCCCTATTTGAGCCAAGGATTCTCCAAATGAAGGGAGACGCGATTCCGAGTGTAAATCACGGCAGAGGCCCTTATTGCTGCGTTCTTGAGGGAGGCTCAAAGCAGGGCGCAAATTGAAACGAACGAGCGCCAGCCCTGGATATTGGACGCATCAATCACTTACCGCTGGTTCCAGAAAGCATTCGGACACCTCTGCAGCGACGGGAATTGCTCCGAAGAAGGAATTGCTTCCATACTAGCAGAGATATTTTCCATGCCGTGCCTGCCTTTTCTGAACAGACAAAAGAGCTTTAGATTAGGTTTATATAGTGCTTGCCCTACATTCTGTACATTTTAAGCACTCTAATACGTGAATTTACTACACTGCGTTTAGCATGTTCCAAGTACATCGACTATGCAATTTACATTATACATTCTGTATAAACAGATTATTCTATGTCAGGGGTGGGCAAAATTTCCAGGGTACAGGCTATACTTCCTATTTTTTCAAGGTGTTGCGATTCACCCAATGGCGTAGGTGTGGTAAGCTAAGATAAAAATCCACAATGTATTATAATTATAGCTACAAATATAATATCAAAAGATGCATTTGTTACGAAACAATTGTAAAAAATAAAATATTTCCGTCTAAAATTAGTGCTCACAGTTATAGTAAGCAGAACTTAGTCTGCATTCTGTCTGCCAATCTGGAATATTTTAGTATATAATTACTAACTGCTAATCTCCAGGTGGTCACCCCAAAATGTCTTGGCGGTCCATCGGTCGACCGCGAT
>BMAV01015476.1:846458-867400 GCA_019973955.1 Trichonephila inaurata madagascariensis
GAGGGAAAGGCAAAAAAATGCATAAAGAATTGCTTGATTTAAGGCGTCCCCACCCCAACCCGCCGCCCCGCCGGCGCCCCCCCCCCGCCCCGGGGGGCGGACAAAGAGCAGGGTCACACAGTTAACGAATCCGGGGCCAGGATGATAGTGCACCCGCTGAGTCGGGATGGCTCGTTGTCATGGTTACCAGTGCATAGCAAATGAGGAGATGTCATTGTAAATTGGATAGTCCCGATTCGGGCCCCTCGTATTTCTGTCAAAAAGGGGCCACTCTTCACCGTAGGGGGGCCCGCATGCAGATATTTGACTCTCATCTACATGGGGGATTTGTGTATTTTATTTTAATTTTTTTGACTAAATTAGGAGGTTGCCTATTTACATAGAGTGAGATATGGGAATCGGCACCTGTAGGCCAGCTTACTTAGAATCTTGCCTGTATAGGTTTTTTCGTACTGCAGGCTAATTTATTTAGATAGAGAGTTTCTGTTTAAGCGCATGCTGTGCTATGACCTCGGAGGAAGCTTTTGATTCAGAATGAACCATATTTATCGTGAAAAGTATTAGAAGAAATATCGTTGGCCTGAAGTTAAGCAAAAAGGGAAACGGGATTTTTCGTACGGTCAACCTAAAAAATGTACTATACGTTTGGATGGAATAATATTTTTATATTAATCAAATTGTGTATTTTCATTATTATTCAAGTTCTATTTTTATTATTTTTCAAACTCTATTTTTATTATTAACCCTTTATCTACCACATTATGATCTACTGCAGTTTTTTTCATGCAATATTTTTTCTTTTGGATCACTACATTAAAAATTAAGGGATATACATAAACAAAATACTCAACTTTGGGAAATTGAATTCGTTAGAGCTAATTAATTAAAGATATTCCACTGTAAAATTAATTACATACACTGTTCACTTAAAAATAAAGAGTTAAATCTTTTTCTAAGGTCCTCATTAACATACAAAAAAGAAATAAGACATTTAAATTTTGACATTAACTATTTTTTCAGGACAAAAATGATAATATCTGCAATCTGCTGAAAACGACGTCAGCTGAAAACGCAATTTCTGCTCTAAAACTATTCGCCTGCCTTTCCCGCTTAAGTACTCATGATATAACCCGTGCTGCCATATATCTTGGAAGAATGGATTTCAAAGAATATTCCTGCTAAGTATTGTCAGAATATTCGTAAAATTGGTTATTCTATGTTATTTTAAAGTGAGTGGTACTTATAAGTACCGCGCGCGTCGGTAGATAAACGGTTAACGTGCTTTGTATATTTATATGCTATAATACTTAATTTCTATCAAATTCTTATTATTATTCACAATTTCTATTTTATATGTATTTTGTGTAAAATAGTTAGTTTTACTCTTATTCCTCTCTTTTACCAACGCCATCGACTGTATTTATCTTTTGCAGGATGGCAACGTGTTTGTGTAATAAAATCTCTGTGGAATACTCAGTTACTGAACTGTCCGTCGCTAGTAAAGGTTCTCGCCTCACAAAGGTTGCTGGTATTTGTTACAATGTTTCGACGCAAAATTAAAGTCGTTAAATTTTAAAAGCAAGAGTATTAGTTGTGTGCGTGTGGCAGACATATATCTAAATAAAAATGAATATTACTTGCTTTCATTTATAGCCGTTTTGTTTTAATATTTAAAAAATGAGGATTTTTTTTTATAAATATACAGATTATATTTTTATAACATTGAATATATATATTAAACACATATTTTGTAGCATCATTATTTATTAAGTATACTCTATAATCCGACGTATAAAATGGACTTTTAACACAAAAAATAAGATCAAAATTACGGGTGCGCGTTGTAGTCGGATATAAAAAAGATAGCTTAAAAAATAAAGAACTTACCAGTAAAAATTAAATTTCTACGTATATCTAAATATTCTACATTTAAAAGAAATCATTTGGGAACTTTCAACAATGAAGTACGTTATAAATTTTGTCTCCCTCTCCTCTTTTCTTGTGCTTCAGGGCTGTAGTTTTAGTATACTATTGTTCAAATGCTTGGGTTAATACTTCAAAGAAATAACTTCAAAGTATGAGAGCATTCATTGTACACGTATATTTCAGGTTTTTCTGTAAAAATAAGGGTGTGTGCAATATACGGCGAATCTACTAGAAGTTGTTTTTTTTAATGCAGTTTGAAAATGAACGTATATTTAAAAAGCTGCATACTTTTATTAAATTTTTTTTCATAATATTAAAGTAAATTACTCCAGATGTCATTTGCCATTACACTACATTTAATAACTGGGATATGTGTATCTGCAGTCGCATTTCATATTCTACGTTAATTTGATTCTATATTATGCTGTGTTGCCACATACGTTGAGAAATATTTTTAATTTAAATACATTGTTTAGAAGGGCAATAAAATGTCTATAACTGCGTTAGAGAGAAACTTATCTGCGGATTCTGCAAATTCGCAACCTAAAATTCAGGGGGGTGTTCCTGCTTAAATTTAGACGTTAATGTCGAATTTGTTGATATGCCGATACATTGTACCATCTCCTTCAATGGCAAGCCTTCAGAGTTATCCCATCATGCTTGAAGTATGTGACTTTTAGAAAATTTAAAATTTTATTTTATTCATAAAATATTTATTTACATTATAGTCTTTAAGAGAATTCAGTCTTTTATAAAGATTAAAATATGTGCTAAAGTTATAGCACTTTAACTAAGCAAATAGTGATCACTTGCAGAACCTCTATCAGAGTTCCAGGGAACTCGGGTTAACGATCTCTGTTATAGAAAAAAATGGAGAAAATGGTAAATTTAAATGAAAAGTTTGTACCATAATTTGGTTCACAAGTTGAACTTTCACGGAATAAAATTATTTCGAAGAAACAACTTTCAAAAGACTTGGAGGAAAGTTTTGCTAGCATTCAATGTAGATACAAATTTTTATTTACACAGAAATTACAAGTGTGGAAAATAATTTAAAATTTATAAAGAATATGAAAATGCTATCATACTATTATAATGGATCTAGTAATATTAGAAAAGCTTTAAAATAAGAGTTACATTCATAATCAAGATTGTTTTGCATTGTGTTTATATTTTTTTACATAAATTGTAGAAGGTTTTCACGCACATTTCTCTTAAATAACCGCTTGAATTACATTACGACGTTGATATGACAACCTCGACTTCAGAAGGAACCCTGACGCATCAAATAACCATTATTGTACCAGCAGAAATTGAGAGGATTGCCGGAGGATATCACGGAGTCATCATTTGAAGTTAGTCAACCTATAAGTGACCCATTCTTAAGTTATCAAGAGCCTAACAGTGAGATTGGCTTAATACAGTGTTACTCAAACTTTCAATATTTGCGACCTAATATTCAACCACAATTTTCATCGCCCCTCCCCCTCCATACAAATAACAATATATTGAATTCACAATGATACTATACTTTGATACTAAAGCTGCAATATGACTTTTTCTTAACTGCCACCGGCGTATATAAACGTCTCGCTCAGTCAAACCGTTAATTGCCCGGACGTTAAAGACGTGAAGTCTTTCCGAAGTACGATCTTTTCTGTGCACTGCTATCCATAAAATTATTCCGAAGGCTTTGGAATGCAAAAAATGGACCTTGACAGTGACTGAGAAGGATTTACTTATTTCAGAGGATTTCTTACTTTATTTCTCCCCCCCCCCACCCCACCTCCAATGCATCACATATGCTCGCCTACGTGGAAACGATGAGCATTGGGGAGCGAATCGCGTAACTTTTAATCAGCAGTTAAAAGATTAATTATTATGATAAGTGTTAATTTTTGTATCTAATTTTGTATATAATAAGCCCATGGGTTCACTGGTAGTTATTAAACTTGTTCTTAACTTAGTATTGTTGAATTAACTATAAAATACCTTGTACATTACTGATACATTTATAAGTGTGTTATATAAGTTCAAATGTTAACTTTATTTTTTATTGTGTCACAATGTATTTTGTTTTACTTTCAGTAAATTAATAATTTTTTAAAATAATCTTTGATTTCGATTTTTCAATATGCTCGCGCCCCCCTCGTAGAGTTTTCACGCCCCACAGTTTTAGAAATGCTGGTTTAATAGAAGGTCTTAACTAAACCTACTTGAAGATGGACATTCAAGTTTATCTAATATTTAATGGGGTTTTTTTTTTGCTAGAATTTGGTTAGGGAAATTGCTTTACAAGTATAATTGTTTTTTGATATTTTTAATTTCAAGCAAATAACAGCTAATCCAAACTACTGCGATGTTTGTTGTTAAATTCTAATTTTACGAAATCTCATACTCTCTACCGTCACAAAATGACTCTTTCAGTAGGACACTAATACAATTAGATTGAATGTAGTCTGAGTAGTTTACTTCTTTTGAACTAAAAAAACCAGAAACACTTTTTATGCCTTATATCAGAGGTCGCCAAAGTGGTGGTCCGCGAGAAAATTCCGCTGGTCCTCAGAAAAATGTGGAATATATTCACTTAACACGTTAAGTTATGTTTTAAGATGCATAGATTGCGTTCTTCTATCGCAACTTTTTTTTATAAATATATTCAACATTATCAAAATCCTGTTAGTGGTCCGTGGGATTTAAATCATGAATTTACTGGTCCGTGAGGTCAAAAAGTTTGGTGACCTCTACCGTATATCATGCAATAATACAGAAAAATAAAGGGGAGGAGGTCAGTCTGAAAGAAAAAAAAGTAAATCCCAGCTATTCTACACAACATCAAAAGTTTTACCCAATCCGAAAACTTTTTAATCACAATAAACAATGAAAACAGGGGGGGGGGGAATCAGAAACCTTCTATTTACAGTTGCTGAATTTTACGTCACAGAAACGTTTTAAAACCATTGTTTAAACAACAACAATTATCAATTGAATTTCAAAGTTTTAAATGCAAAAAAAATTGATTCCTTATTATTTAAAATTCCAAAATTTCATAGAAATAGTATGATAAATATATATGTCATATGAGTTTGAATTTATATTTAAAAAACCCAACAGTTTAGGTCAGTAATACATATTCTTTTAATTTTGTCGATTTTCGGGAACAAAAACAATAAAAATTAATTATTGAATAAATAATTAGCATTAATTAAATTAATTATTAATAACAAATTTTTAATTAAATTTTACGTTATATATACACAGGATTATAACCAATCGGGGAAAAAATCAAGGGCTATGGGGGTTGTCGGGACCCATAGGACACCCCCCTTGTGTGCGCCACTGGTTTAGGTTTTAAATATGAGAGACAAAACATTTTGAGGCTAAATTCTGGTGTTGAAACATTGATCGGAGAGAGGATTAACTAAAAAACCAATTCTTGATATAAATTATTACTTATCTACTCTGATATCATTTCCCCACAGATTGGATTGCTCATAACAGCTCGTGTTTAATTAAAATCCTACTCCCGAGACTGCTCCTCGTACCCAGTGGAATGTGTGTGTGTGCTCTCCTTTCTGTCAAGAAACATTTCCAATTCCTTCTTATTTATTCCTCCGACCCCTGGATCCCCACCCTCTCTCGGCACGAAGTCTTAAATCAATCACCACAAAGCGAAGCACCTTTTAAGCTTTACACCAATTAGTTTTAAACGCTTCGGGATCGGAGGGGGGGGAGAAGAAGGGATCCCTTCCTTCTCTTTGATTGGAGAGGTCTTATTTATGGGGCATTCGATCCCTCGTTCATCCACACACCCTCTCTTTTTCTATCGATTCCTTTTTTCATTTTCTCTAATGATTATTTTGCTTCTTCTGTCTCCGTGCAAATGGACTTGTTACCTGGCGACGTCGTATTTCAGAAGGTGTAATGGGACATCTGTATGCCAAGTCGGCTGCGCCCAATGGTAGATTTTTTTTTCTTTCGCTGCATGGCTTAATTTTCTCAGTGTAGTGTGAGTAAGCGGCCTTTGGGAAAGTTGGAACCGCATTCCAAAGCATCACATTACCATTGAGATGCAGTTCTTTTTTTCATTAATAAGTTAATTGAGTTAGTAGTAGCTTGGTAGTGTTTTTGTATGATTCATTCTTAAGGTATCCAAATACCCTAAAATCGTGATTTTTTATCAAATATTGACAATTTTTTTTTCTATGATTTTATTTTATAGGCCATCTTATTAGCTTAAGGTATCCGACTACGTTCGGAACCGTGATTTTGCAAAAGCGTATAAATGGATAATATTTATGATATTTAGAGTCCCTTAGATTAGAAAAAACGTATTATTACAATTTTAAAATTATTTAAGTACAATATTTTGACAAAAAATGAACATAGAATGGCCCATTTTCAAAACATTTTCCTTTTATGGAAAATGCTTCTATTATAATAATATTTTGTCTGCATTTGGGTCAGACCTCTGTACACAGGATGAACTAGAATTTTTAAAATATATAACTTAGAAGGAGATTTATCCATATTTTACTACAACAGAGGGGAGAAATTTTAAGAAAAAAACGTCGATAATTATTTCAATGGTTAGTAACTCTGAAAATAATGTGAATTTTTCAAAACTCCTAATTGAGACTCTCTAGAGAAGTCTTCACTTTATATCAGCAAAATATTGTTATTATAGAAGCATTTTGCATAAAAGGAGAACGCGTTTTGAAAAAAGGTTATTCTAAGTTCATTTTTTGACAAAATATTGCATTTAAATAAATTTTTTTTGTCGTAATGTCCTTAAAACTATTTTATACATGTATTGTAATCTAAGTGACACGAATCCATTTATGCGTTTTTTTATAAACACGGTTCCGAACGTAGTCGGATACCTTAATAAAAATTCCGTTTTTTTATCTTCTATTCACTAGAACAAAAACTATAAGTGCTTTAGTAAAAGCAGATGCCATAACTTTTGACAAATTATGTCAAACTCTAAAATACATTTTACTCGAAATGTGTGTGTGTGTGTTTTTCCCCGAAAAGCTCAAATGGGGACTGAGTGAGTGAATATTAACGTCGCACTGTGTTTAGCTACACGAGGGCTTTTGGCGACTGACCACGTAATTTTGAACCATGGTCAAGGGACGTGGACGACACCTGAGCTGGCACCCCCTCTCCTAACTACCACACCACACCAACGGGGGTACGTTTCAGCTCTCGACAGATTTAGCGTGCATCGCTGCCCTACACGGCGGGTCTTTAGTGGTACTGGGCTCGAACTCGTGACTAAGCCAGCCACGATCCGATACCCATACCACTCGGCTACCGCGGCCCCTTAAATGGGAACAGCAATTGCTCAAAAAGTTTTTAAAATAACTTGCTGAAATTTTTTGTGTATGTTCTGTATAACAGTGGAAGTGTTTAAACTTTCAGATTTATTAGTCTCTGTTTCATTACAAAATTTACAGCCCTTTATGTGAATATAATCATTGTTTTTATAAGCAATTTCATATAATAACTAAGATAAAGGGCTCTAGTTTTTGTAAAAATTTAAATATCTCTTATCCAGAAGGTCATTTCAAATAGCAAAATAGTATATCAAAATTGAAAAATTGAGAATTTGTTCATAAACTTTTTCTGCAGAATGGGCCCTATTTTTGAAATTTTTTGTAAATTTAGATCAATTTTTTCACATTTTAGTAGTAATAATTTATTTTTCTCGTCTTAATTTCAGCCTTTTTTTCCCTTAAAACGTACTTAATAAATCTAAAATCCACAAAAAAATCTCCATATCTCCACTTAAAAAAAGTTGTCGCAAGTAGTCGGATATCTTAAGAATCAATCTACTTAACAAATAATTAGTTTGAATGTTTTTATTTAAAAGTAGAAAATTTTTTAAAAAAAGCCTTATCAATCATACAAATAAAATATATTCAAAGTAATAATGCAAAGCGATATCAAAATATTGTACGCCGAATCAGGCCATAAAGGAAACAATTTAAAGGGCTCAAAAGAAGACAGAAAGAAAAAACACAGAGGCATATACATCTCTAAAGTTACGTTCATTTTTGATAAGAGCAGATATTAGCTATGATAAAAACTTCCAAACATTCACAAACTTTAATTTTTATATATTCATAATTTGTATAAGAAAAATTGAGGGTAAAACTCACTTTTATTAAATTTTTTTATCGTAATTAAAAAATAAAGTAAAATTTTAAGGAAATCCATAATTTTCCGAAAATAAAATTGAAAACCTTTTAATGATGAACACGATCAAAATACTTATGGCACTAATTATAAATGAATAAATTCTAACATCATTATCATTGTTTAACGCAAAAGCACTTAAGACGAAATACCAATTAACGCGAAATAATACAACGGTGCCGACAAACTACTATGTATTTTCATACATTTGTTCACTTAACACGAAAAGATTGCCCTTTTGGGAATGAAAAAATACAGAAAACACAGCAGCTTGTACTGCACATTGTTGGACTGTCCTTCTGTATCATCGGAAGAATTTATTGCAGTAGATGATGATAATACGCATACAGCATCAAATTATCATTATTTTTTTAAGGCAGACAAAGACATTCAAGAGTTCGTTCACAACTCAAAAAATATCAGATGCAGAATTTGACAACGAAAATGAAACGAATAATGTAATTCCTATTCCCATGTCACTCGAAATAAGGAACATCAGGAAAAGTATGTTCAGTTATTTAGACGTACAATCCGATGGTTAAGTGAATTAAAAAAATGGTAGACATCGAACAATTTGTTGACAATTTGATGCTAAAAAGGACAATGCAAAGAAAAATATCAGATAATTTCCTAAAATTCAAACAATGTTTTTTTTTTAAAAAAAATTTGGAAAATTTTGTATTAAATTTCAGTCTTGTGAATGTTTTTTTCCATTGATTTTTATTAAACATAAGCATATATATATGTAAATAAGATAACAAACTTAAACTAATAAACTAAATTTTGTAGAAACATGTTTCTTGATGCAATATCGCTTAACTCTTTGCTTACCGAAGGTACTTATAAGTACCACTCACTTTAAAATTACATGGAATAACCTTTTATACGAACACTAGCGATACTTAGCAGGAATATTCCTTTAAATCCACTCTTTCAAAATATAGGGCAGTACGGGTTCTGTGATGAGTATTTTAGCGGGGAAGGCAAATAGTTTTATAGTAGAAATTGCATTTTCAGCTGACGGCGTTTTCAGCGAATTGCTAAGATTGTCATTTTTGTTCCGAAAAAATAGTTAATGTCAAAAGGCAAGTGTCTTATTCTTTTGGTATGTTAATGAAGATTTTAGGAAACTATTTGACTATTTATTTAAGTGAACAGCGTATATAATTAATTTTACAATTGAATATCTTTAATTAATTAATTAGCCCTAATTAATTAATTTTTCCAAAGTTGAGTATTTTGTTTATGTATATCCCTTAATTCTCAATGTAGTGATTAAAAAATATTGCATGAATAAAACTGCAGTAAATCATAATGCGGTAGATAAAGAGTTAACACGAAACTCTTTCAACACGAAAATATATTTCATTCATCTCAATTTCGTGCTAACCGATTTTCACTGTATTTTAACATTTTTATGTACACAAACACATATTCAACGATCGAAAACTACAGTCAATTCCAAAATAAAACAAAACAAAAACGAAAAGACAAAAAAACAAAAAAAAAACATCCACATAATTTAAACTCCTTGACGAAACAAACCGGTTCGACAGCCATAAATAAAAAACATCGAAAGAGAATTCCGTTCATCAATTATGATGTAAGAAAAATTTTCATTCTAAGAGTGTAATTGGACTTGAAAGCTTTATTTCATTAATAATTATCCTTATCTCGACTCTCCCTCTGAATGATAAATGAGATAAGAGCGTCATTACGAATGAAACATAGATTTAATCTACCTTATCTCAAAAGCAGTGAGACGAAACAGCTTTCTTCAGAGCCTTGTTAGCGGCATCACGCACACAGGCTGATTTGCTTATTGAGTTGTCTTTCGAATGTCTTCATTTTCAATTGGATTTGTCTTCTGCATAAACACGTTGAACCTGAAACAGAGAATGGGAAAAAATCAATGCGTTCCATTGAACTATAGAGTCTTTTGAAATTTCTAGATAGATTTATTTATCACATGAAAGAATATTGATTATTTAGAATTCATGTTATTTTTAATTTTTTGATTTAATTCATAGAGTTGTCTTACTTACATATATGTCACCGTTAAAGTGTATAATTCAGTTATTTCATAGAATAACTAGGTATTTCATGAAATGACTATACAAGTCAGTTAAAGTATATAATAGATGAACAATTTCATATTTTACCTAGTTCTATGAAATAACTTGGTATTCTGTGAAATAACTAAGAATTGACCTTTAAAGTGAAAAATCCTCAAATATATAAGACCACTGAGTAATTTTCGATTAAAATTGCTAAGATTAATTTGACAATGACGTTTAATTCGAACATTCACCAGGTAAATTAATCGATTATAAAAATAAATACGTGATTATATTTATCATGTGACAGTCATGAATTTACGTCATTGATTGGTTGCTGAAACAATACTTTAAGTGACTTATATGTAATTTATAGCAACTTTTTTATAATATTTTATTTTCATTTCTGCGAAATTTAAATCATAAACACTATAAATATGTCATGATTTATAAATTTTCTAAGTATTTTATAATTTCATTTTACAATCTGAATGTGGCATCTATCCATTTCGCAAAAACTATTAAATATTCCAAATTTGGGAGCCTCATTCTCATACAAATAATTAAAATTCTGTTAAATTTTTGGGATCGAAAAAAAATATAATAATTAAGGAATTTCATCTGTAAATAATTTTGTGTGTGTGACTTCGATGTGATGTTTCTTTTAGTTCTCTAACTAAGTATATAACATATTACTTGTCTTTGACACAGGTATATTAATTTTTTTAAAAAAAGATCTTTTTTTTATGTTATATAACAGGAGTGGCCAACCTTTTGGGAAAAAGTGACAGAATTTGACAAAAAAAAAATTATGCATGCCACTTCCAACTTTTTCAGCAAACATGGAAAAGTGAAAAAATTATACTTATAAACTTGTTATAGCATTTTTATGCTAATAGCACTATTTTTTAATGTAAGTCAGTGTAATCAAAATTTAAAATTAATTTAATATAAATACGTATAAACTTAGGTTTTATTGTTAATAAACTTTTTACAAGTTAAATCAATTAGGTTAGGTATAAAATAAAATTGAGTAACTTGAATCATATACTTCAAAATAATTATTAAACGCTCAGTATTTACTTAATACCGCTTTTGAATGACTACTTTTTATTATCATGTCACCCATGTTAGGACTAGCTCTCACAGATGCTAACAAAGTTAGGTTATTATAGGTGCACATTGGCTAGTTTTGAATTATATTTATTTATTATTTATTTCATTTATTCATACATGTATTCACCCACACAAACATATTTTGATCCAAATTTTGAAGGTTTCATTGTCTGAGAGAACATTACTGTAACAAAATTGTAAAAAATAATTATTTACTATCTTTTCATTTTTTTATTTTTCAGCAAGTCTTTGTGTGCCACTGTTACAGTTCCACCGTGCTACACTGTGGCACGCGCGCCGCTGATTACCCCTCCCCCCCTGTCTTGTAAACGTTCATGGTTAAATACATCCACAATTGAAGTTAAAAGAAATTTTAAGTATTATTGTTCTACCAATTTATAATTAAAATTAATTGTTTAAAAATTCCATTCTTTCAAAAAAAAACCTTTTTTTAAAATAATACTTAAGAAAAAGATGAAACAGAAGGGATATTAGCATTTTTAGTCCTAGTGTAAAAGTGAAAAGCTATATTGCTAAAGCTACACATAAATACTGCATTCAAATAAATGTATTAAGTTTTAGCATAACACGCAATGTGTTGGCGAATTTAAAATGGCGAACAGATTGAAAGTGAAAAAAAAAAGCAATGGAAAATTAAACAGAAAAAATAAAATAAATTTGTACAAAAAGAATATATAAACTAAGGAAATATTTTAGAAAAACAACTTCGTAGTTAGTGGAAAATAAAGAAAAAGAATTTTTTTTTTTTTTTAAAAAGCGAGAAAGAAAAGGATTTGTGAATACTCAATGAATTATGTCTTTTCCACATGGCAAGGTTACCCAATAATTTTGTTCTTTCCTGCCACACACCGACGGTGAATTATTGAAAGTTTCACTCCTCTACGCACCTGTCGCTAATAACTCAAAGCAAAAATTCACTTCTTCTGTTTTATTTTTTTTCATTTCCTTCAGCTCCATTCTTCCTCAGAGAGTACAGGAATTTTTGCAACTACAGCGCTTGTGTGAAGCTCTGTATTTTCACACGCGCTGGGGAAAAAAATGTTGGACCGTAAAAAAAAGTTGTACTTTTAATATTCATGTTCCCGTTAAAGTGTATAATTCCGTTATTTCATATAATAGCTAGGCTTTCATGAAATAACTGGACAAATCAGTTAAAGTATATAATAGATGAAAAATTTCATACTTTACCTAGTTATTCTCTGAAGTGTTATAACATGAAATAACTAAGGATATACCAATAAAGGGGAAAATAAACAATTTCAAAGCTATTTTATAAAATAATTGATCATAAATAGCTAAAATCTCTCGAAAAATACATTTTATCCCTATTGCAGTTGAGCAATTGATAGATAATAAGGAAAAGCAGATGATACAATTTATTATTGCTCATATTGCTAACATTAGTTAAACAGAAAAAAAATAATATGTAGCAAAAAAGTCATATTTAAATATTATCAACACCAAAAAAAAAAAATACATGATGGGAAGAAAAACTGTTGTTTCATAAAAACATTGAGAAAACCTTTTCAAACAAAAATCGTTTCACATCATAAAATTAATTGTAGAATTCAATAATTTTGTATACTTTAACTGATTTGTCTAGTTTTTTCATGAAATACCTAGTTATTCTATGAAATAACGGATTTCACACTTTAACGGTAACGGTAACTTATATACACACGTTAGATGAAAGTATAGCATAAGAAACCCGCTTTGATAAGTTTACTCATTTCAATTATTTATTCTTTTTACTGGTATTGTGTGAAAATGAACATTTTTAGAATTTATTCCATCTCGATGCATATGCATGAAACTCTATAATTATTCACACCTATTGCATTTACAAAGTGCTTAGACTTAAATTTTCCCTCTATTTTTAATGAAGTATTATACAATAACTTCAACAAAGCTCTAAGAAAAGGAAATCAACAGAAATCATAGTTATCCAAACGGTAGAAATTACAAACAGAGCCTAAATAGCTTCCGTCCACGTCACTATGAAGATAAGAAATTTTAATTAAAACTAAATAACTTCCTAACTCCAAAGCGATATAATCGAAAGACAAAAACTTTTTTTTAAAGTACTAAATATTTTTTTCGACATATATTCTACATTAGCATCGAATATTCTTAGAGATTGTCACTTAAAAAACAAAAAAATAATCACTTATCTTAGCAGCTGCCACTCAACACAAATAAGATACAGTAATTATATATAATTTTAACAACCTCTCTTTCGGAAATACTATTAAACCGTATAAAAAATGTGAATAGTGTTTTGATAATCGCCATACACTCCATTTGTCGAATACGCAACTCAATTTTAACTATTTTTAAGTATAAGTATGAATGAAATAATATTATTTTAGCATAAATACCAATTTATGATTTGAAATTTTGCAATGATGCTCTTCAAATTAGATATGCATTTGTACCAATTCTTATCAAACATATACATACCCTTCGAACCCAAACTAGTGATCTTAATAAACCTTATTGATATAATTACCTCTTGAACTCTGATGAGTCTATAGTTTTAATCTTGAACACAGAATGGAAAAAAGTTAGAAAGTGCACAAAAAGAGGTAGTTCAATTTGTCACTCGGTGTTTTGGCTTTCTTCATCCCACATTTGAAGAAGCTGAAAATAAATTTCATATAAAATGATAAATATTGTACAATGATTCGGAAGAATTTCAAAAGATAAATGTATTTTACTTACAAATAAAATCGTAATAGGATTGAAATTATCGCAATATTTTTTTTTTTTTTTCTTTTTTTTTTTTTTAGGGCAATAACAAAAATTCAAACACGAGGAAACTGAGAAGAGTAGTCCCGAAGAAAATCAGAATGTTTGTTCCACTAAAACAGTTACTTCTGATAAATATTTTGATGCCTTAATCAAGTCAACAACCTAATGCATGTACAGACAAATAAAGCTTTCCGTACATAGAACCATGAATTATTTATAGTGAATATACACATTGCAACCTCGAGATAATTCGAGAAGTAACTTTCTTATATTTTCAACATAAATTTTCTTTAGAGAAATGTTTTTCGAAAATAACAGGCACATATTTTTTAAATCTTTAATAAGGTACATGAGATTTTTGGCAACCTCTCATTTTGACGTCGTACAAGAAAATCAATGCCAAGTGAAATTTATTGAGTCTATTTCAAACTTAAGTTGTAGTTTTTTAAAATTATTTTATTAAATTGGGACAAAAAGTATTTTTACCCGCGTTTGTTGATTTATACATTATCTTTTAAAGTAAAAAAAAAACTGCATAAATTAAGTCATTACATTGAAATCCTTGTATAACGTTTTCAATAAATAATGGGAAATCTTAAGAATTATTTAAAGTTAAAAATAGAGTTGGAATTTTTAAGGAGAATGTGTCAGGATGACGTACCAGAATTTGTCGAATCCAATATTCAGCAAGTAATAATAATGGACAGTTTAAAAAGGTGTTGGACATTATATATTCTTTTATCACTTTAAAATTAAAATATTCGATACCTATAAATATTAAATATTTTGTGTGAAACGAGTTTCTCGCTCAAAACATTAAATCTAAAATGCCAGCTTTTTTAGATTCAATGCATTATGTACCGAATCATATTTTTCTTTAAAAAGTTACTCTTATTTTTTTTCATAAACCGTTTTGGAAGAATACATCAACATGCCTTGCACTATTTATAGCTCTTAATTTCGATTGGTGTTTGTTTCATTTGGTTAGTAGGTACCGGCCTCGTAGATCTTGGTTCAACATTACAAAATCCTTCGCCAACAGCCCTCAAAATGCTACTGAGACTTATAAAATAATAATTCATTCAATGAATCAAAGCATTTATAAAACATTGATTCTCAACATTTTACTGGATAGAATAGGAGAATAGTAATAAAATATTAATATACGCATTTGTTTATAAGCATTTGCTTGATATTTCTTTCTAAAAAAATGCTTTGAACAACTTTCATATTTGAAGTTTCTATCTTTTTCATAATACTTATCCGTAATGTTTCTCAAAAAAAAAAAAAAAAAAAAACCCTTTTACCATGGAATATTTAGGAATTAAGGGGAATTATTTTATGTATACCTTTTATTTTATCTGCTTCACAACTTCAAAGAAAATTTCATTATTTTAGACTTAATATTATTTATAAATTAATATTAATATCTTTCTTTGCATAAGTTTAGGGTACACCGTTTATCAGACTTGAATATGCTTCAACATTTATATGAATATGTTTGGCCTTCATGATGCTATGGAAAGAAATAGTATATTTTATCACATTGCATACTATTGTTGTTTGTGATTTGATCATTTGTTTTCTACGTAAAATATGCTTCATACTTCTCTTTTTTTTCTTTTTTTTTTCTTTTCTATCTTGTTATCCTAAAGTGATATTTAACTTTACTTTTTAATTTGAAAGTGGAAATGGAAAGCAAAAATTGATATTTTTAGCATATTAGAAAAATATAATGCCCAAAAAACACATTTTTAAAATTATTAAGAACCGAATTATAAATAGCCCAATAAAAAACCCCCAAAAATCATTTAAAATGATCAAAAAATTCTAAAATTTCAAAACACGATCCAAAATATATTTTTTTAAAAATGTATCAAACGCACTGATACCATATCTTCACTCTTTTTCACGTGGTTTTCATGATGGGTTTTAAGTTCATTTTGACAAAATTAAAAGATCGCATACAAACAACTACATATTAAAAAAAAAACAAGTAATATAAAAAAAAATTAAAGTCAATTTGTAAGGTATTCGCCCGTGGGCGATGCCTTACTTCTAAGTTATCTTCGTGACCTAAGGGTGTGGAAACAATGGCGCACACAAGGGGGGGGGGTGGGATCCTGGGGGTCCGGCCCCCCCAAAGACTTTGATTTTTTTTCCGATTGATTATATTTCTAAGTATATAGTACGTAAAATTTAATTAAATATTTGTTATTAATGATTAATTTTATTAATTAATGCTAATTATTTATTCAATAATTAGTATTTTACTGCTTTTTGTTCCCGAAAATCAACAAAATCGAAAGGAGCATGATACAAGAATGGTGAACTTTCGACACCGGACCCCCCTCCTTGAAAAATTTCTGTGTGCGCTACTGTGTGGGAGTGAATAAAGAACCAGGCGTTGCCATGATCTTAAAATGTCTTTATTAAGATCTTAACTTAAACTCTAACAATGATAATATTTATATTATAACTTAGCGGATCTGAGGTGAGAAAACACACGACGCGTATTACCAAATAAGCGCGACTTATTTGGTAATACGCCTAATCCTAATCTCAACTTATACACAGTTCCTAATAGATAACACAATTATCCTACCTTAATCTCTTGGTTAATAACAATCCTCTCGGATCCTAAATACCTTTTCTTGATCTCGCGTGGAATAGTATCCACCTTGACTTGATAGTTCTGCCACGGATAACTTCACACTAGAATAACGGCCTACTTCTCTGACTTCAGTTTATGCGCTTAAACTCAGACTAACATAATCACTTCCCAAAAGGTCATCCACTTATGTTAAACTTCTGCTATTTAAAAGGTTTCTAATTTGCATACTCACGCTTCGCTTCTGGATTTGGTTGGAAAGAATTTGCCTTTTTCGGCCCCAAAGAACCCAAGAGGAGTTTTTAGAAGAAAAGGCGATGAGCTCGTCACAAATTCCTACTTAGGTTAACAGAGAAAATTTTTTTATTTTAGTTATTTTTTATTAAATAATTACAGTTCATGTAAATATGTATATACATAGGACAGAATCGCAATATTAAATTGCAAAATAGAAAGCGATTTTTCTCTCAATTTTCCCCATTTTCCTTTCTATGCAGGGTGTTAGTTTATTACTTTTGTTTGTTACTATTTATTTATTAATTAATGAATTAATACTTTTTGAAAAAACTGTACTAACATCAAGTGTCCTTCACTACAAGTTTAAAAAAAAATGTATTTGAACTTGAGTGGATGAATAAAAAGTATTTTATTAACGATTGAAAATTTGAACAATATATATATATATATAGGGAGAGCGTGAATTAATAGTAGGAATTTAAAAAAAAACTATCTAGAACCGCTTTAGTCGTCATTTCTTTCGATCCCTGATGTGTTTGACATTATGATTGGGAAATCATCTCCATGTTTTATTTACGAGAGATGCGTTGACGTGGAGAGCCCCGTTACGCTGTCAAATGGTCAGCTGCAGGGATGGACAAAAGCCTCCGTCGCCATAAAGAATCTCTCTTCTCTGTTAGGCACTTAATCCGGGGCTTTATCTTCGACGACAATCTCGGAGCCATCTCAGGCTCCTTCGGATTCGAAGATGAAAAGATCAGCGCTCGGATTTGCTGATCGAGTCGCAGCCGTATTTCAATGCTGACAGCTCATTTCTGATTAAGTGGCAGGGGAACTTTTGCTTTTCCGGTTAAATACTTTGAAGTGCAAAGACAGAAGAACCTCAAAAAATATTCCACTCAAAACGCGTTCCACATATAAATATAAAGAACATTTATTATGTTGACAAAAAAAAATCAACAAACTACTTAATTCAAATCATTCAAATACTGGAAACGAGATCACCTTTAACACATTAACAGGGACTGACTATAAATAAAACAAACGTCAAAAATAAATTAAAATTTTGCTATTATAAATTTTAAAGAAATATTTTTGTATTAACCCATTCTCGACTTTTCCCGAGCTGAGCTCGGGCAGGCGAAACGTACTATCCTGGTTCATTCCGAGTGTAGCTCGGGCACTATGAAAATTTACACTGTGCAATCGGTCTGTGTCGAAATATTTCTCGTGTGCTTTTTATGGTTTCGAATAATTGAAAAGTACCACTCGGTGAAATTTACTGAAAAAAAGAATGTCCTTCTGCTCAGCATACCTTTGAAAGGTATTATTGGATAATGTTGTTGGAGTACCTTAACTGCACAGAAAAGGCTTCTGGAAGATGGCTTTAAGGCAACAAGACTGAGGAAAAAACTTTTTTTCTATCTCAGAAAATTATGAAAAAACGTTTAGCATGGGCCAAAAAGTACCGATCATGGACTGTTAAGGACTGGAAGAAGGTGTTTTTGAGTGATGAAACACTTATTTGTGCAGGGACACAAACCATGTGTAGTTAAACTAAGTGAAATTGAAACTTTAGTTACAAGATAATATCCAACAGACTATAAAACACCCTTCTAAGCAGTTGTTAGGGGGTTTTTTCACAAAAAATAGCACTGGAAGCTTAGTTCCTGTTAAAGAAATGAAAAATTCTGTCAAAATATAGTAATTTTATGTAGTAGAATTGTTCAATTCATGGAAATATTTGATGGAACATATATTTCAACATGATTTGGCTCCTTGTCACAATTCGAAATTGGTCCATACTTTTATGCGGGAAAGTAAAATAAAAGTGCTCGATTGGCCTGAAAATTCCCCAGACATAAATCCTATTCAAAACTGATGGCACATTCTCAAGAATCATTTCGATAACATGAATCGCATAAATGATAAAAAGGGCTGTACTAGTGTGTTTCCTAGATGATGAAATCAAGAACATGTGGGCTACTTTAATGGAGTCAATACCAAGACGTGCTAAAAAGATCATTTCTCTGCTAAAAGAAGACATACTTCGTACCAATAAAAAGATTTTACAGTCTATTTGAGGTATGTAATGATAAAAAGCTAAAGTTTTAGAAAAAAAATCACATTTTCCCATTTATCCCAATTAATTCGAACGATACAGTATTTACTTATTACGTTGCTGTTTAGTTTTTATATTTTGTTCCATTTTGCTTTGGTTTATAGATTTTTTTCCCCTTTCACATGTGGATTTCTGTTCTTGTTATCGTACTTAGGTTTAGTACTTTAGAAACTTGCTTATTCTTTATAAACTATTTTTTCTCTTCATTTCAGCCCATTGATAATTTCAAATACAGGGGGAAGATTGGCTAACCCTTAACCTATATTTAACCCTACATTCTTAGCTCCTAAGATTAAGAGCTTGTAAATATTTTACTGTGGTCATTTAACTTTCACAAACTTGTTATTTTCTATTCATAGATTAGCTCTAAGTTAGATTAATGATTTCTCATGCATTATAAATTGTTGAAATGCATGTGTTTTCTAAAAACATGTGTGTGTGTTCAAAGTGTCATAGATAATGAATATATTCCGTAAAATTTTAAATCCTAGATTTACATATATAGGGACGGAATTCATTTATTTTATGTAGAAATATTAAAATGGCAAAAAATATTCATTGAAGCATTTATAAAAAGGGGAATCTAGAAATAAAACAATTAGATTTTTATAGTTTTTAAAATTTTTTTTGAGATTATTTCCTAAATGCTTTGACATAAAATGGAATATATTGTCCATCTATAAGTTTAAAAGACTTTGAAAGTGAAAATAACAAGATCAGGGGGGGGGGGGGCGTTACCACTGAGAGAGAGAAATGTTATATATTATCGGTGAATCATATTTTCTTAAAAGTTAGTCAAAAATTCGAAATTCCAATTCGCATTTCAATCGAAAAATAATTCATTCAAGCACTGTTTCAATTTTAAAAAAAGGAATTTTTTTTTTTTTGAGACTTTAAATAATATCTTTTTATAGTAGTGGCAAAAAATATAAATAAAATTAAAAAGATTATCTTTTGTATCGTTTGCAGTTTTTTGTCTTATATAAGATTATGTTTTGATTTTTTTCCCTAGTTATCTCATTTTTATACCTGATTATAATACCAGTAGACAAACTGCTATTAAAAATTCACGAATATTTTATAACGATAGTTAAAACTATACTCTGTCTTTGCGATATTTTTTCGCGTAATTCTTCATTTTCATTGTCTAATGAATCACTTTTTTGTTTTTGTTTTTATAAACTATTCATGAATAGTGAAAAAAAACCGCAAATCAGTTTGTAAATTTTAGGTATTTTGCAATTTTTTAAACCCAAGATTGTATATGGAGAACTGGCAATGGGAAAAAGGTACCGTAAATAAAAAGTAAAAAGCAGATTTATTTTTGAAAATCTAGATCACTTGTGAATTATTTAAGACCATTATTAGACAAAACATCAAGATTTGAGTAAAGAAAATGAGACGAGTTCTAAAAAAGAAACAATTTTCTTGTAATTCATGCCTTTTTATTTATGCTTGATAAATGTATTTCTAAGCGTGAGATTTTTAAAGTCCAAAATTTTAGGTAGAGCCGATACAGAAGACCTTTTCTCTTACAAGGCATTCTCTCGAACCTTTGTATAATGAAGTTATCACTTATCAAGGTGATATTCTTACATCTTATTTTAGCGTCCATACCACAATCACTACAGGACACGTAAATTGTCTTCATTGGTCTGGGTTTTAAAAAATTATTTCGCCTGTTTTATCATATTGCATATTTTATAAATGGAACAAAACTTTAAAAACGAATTAGAAAGCAGATTTGGGGCAGCCCATTTATATACAACGAATTATTGTAGTATCGAAACCAAAAGGAGAGGAATTACTTTTTAATTCAAAGTATATCGTTACAAAAATCATAATAAATTTTAACTGTGCTAACGCAACAAGGTGATGCGCTATGATATTAGTCACA
>BMAV01015476.1:872400-883937 GCA_019973955.1 Trichonephila inaurata madagascariensis
TTTTTTGCGATTTCCTCTATTTTACGAACTTTTTCCTGGAACCAAAAACAGGAAAATGTTGAAAGATGAATCTCTATTTAATGAATTTTCCACATAACGAACTTTTTTTCGGGATTTAAGGATTTCAAATATAGGACCGACTGTAACTGGAAAGTTACTTTGTTGTAATTTGTAATTTATTTCTCAGAGCTCCCACGCATTACAATAGATTTTCTTCAAACAGTAATCAAATAACACAATGGCATAAATCTTTATTAACACGGATTAAAAAATCACAAAAAGTCTAAAAAAACCACACATATAACAATTCATATCCGCAATCAATTTTTTGCATGTCATTATGGAACGAAAAGACACTGTCCAGTTGATTCCAATATTACTTTCATGTATCGTCCTAATGTGGGTTGGGAAAATTTTTTTCAAGCATCGTCTTAAATTTTGTCGTCAATATTGATCCAAGACCCTTCTGGATTCTTCCAAGGGCATTTTTGTTTTCGCCAAACTTTGCGGCTAAATTTGTTGATTCTAATTCTGACATTGAAAGAGAATTCTCTTTTACATGGCAAACGATGTTTTCAGCAACAATAACCTTTCGGCAGGGAAGCAGACAATTTCCAAAATTTTTATAACTACAGTCGGACTTCTATATAATGAAGTCACTAAATCCCGGAAAAAAGTTCGTTATATGGAAAATTCGTTATATAGAGGTTCATCTTTCAATATATTTATAAACCACATAAAATAAATTTTAAATTCATAAACACTATATATTAAAATAAATAATTATTCACACACATTTTTTAAATTAATATATGTTTATTTTATATATCTTACCCATCAAAAGAGAAAGAAAGAAAAAAAAACAAGAAAAAAGAATGTCGAAGAATTCACTGTATATTCAATATTAAGAAAATAATTTTATACTAAAATTAATGAATTTTAAGGGTATTTTTTTATAATTTAAAGCATACAAGTGTGTAATATTAAACAAACATTATTTTATAATTGGAACACGGGGACACGGGACAACTCCACTGAGAGTGAAAGCGGATATCGAAGATGTTTTTAGTGCACTAGGTAATGGGGGTTATAGGTTGCACTTCTTGGATGAAACGTCCAGAACTCTATTGCTTTCGGTAAGTTAAGATCTAATAAAATCAGTTCAAGATTTAAGACCACCATAAAATGTATTAAAGAGAGAATAATTTGAAATTTTTTTAGAAATATTTTTAAAAAAAGAGAGAACAAAATTGAATCACAAAAGAAAAAGTTCGTTATATGGAAAATGCACTTCGCAATAGAGAGGCTATTTTACGAAGAAAATCGGGAAATGTTTAAAGTTCCAGGAAAAAGTTTGCTATATAGAAAAATTCGCAATATAGTTCGTTATATAGAGGTTCGAATGTATATACCAGGGATGGCGAACCACTGGCACGCGTGCCATTGATAGCACGCGACGCAATATTTTGGGCACGTCACCGATCAAAACGGCTTGCAATTTAATTCAAAATAACAAAGTTCAGTATGAAGTATTACGAACAAACGTGAGTAATCGGTCGCAGTTTTCAGCAAGATTTTCTCAATTCAAAGAATTATCGGAAAGATTCAAGTTTTTTTTATGTACCCTGATGTGATTTCATTTAATAAACTGAACTTGTCCCAATTCGATTGGTTGGAAATTGGAAATTTTGTAATGCAACTGATTAATTCCCAGTCTAATTTAATATGGATTCAAAAATTTGTTGAAAAAAGGAAAAAGTTGGAATTGTTTGAAACAAAAAGATTAACAAGCAATATAAGTAAAAATGCTAATAATGAAATTTCGGGAACATGGAATTCGATTTAAGACACATTTAACTGTTTGAAGTGGTCATTCTATTTTTACCATATTTTCATCTACCCACGCCTGCGAGTCATTATTTTCAGAGATGAATAGCATTAAAAACTCGCTAGAAACCGTTTGACAGATGACTCCAATTCAGTATGCATTTTGCTAAAAGTAACATCTTGCAATCGTAATATAAGTTATTTTTCATCTAATCAGCAGCAGCAGAAATCACACTAATGTTACTTTAATTTGAATTACACTTATAACTAAAATATATACTACTATAAGGGAAGAAGAATTACTTAAAAAGAAAAATATTTTTTTCAATCATTCGATTTAAAAAAAATTGAAGACAATAATTAATCCTCATCATAAGCAATGTATAATAAACACGAAAATTATACATTGTAAGAGTAAAAGTTGTTATTTATGATTCTCTCCATGATTTATTATGATTCTCTATTTTTTTCTCTTCCTCTCAATATCGTTTCAATATTCTTTTGCTTGTCGGTAATGTAATAAATGTTTCTCCTTTAGGACTTCTTCACAATATCGATAATAAAACTCTGTTTTAAGTGTATTCAGAAATATTCGAGAAAAAATCTATACTGTCTGTCACTTTCATGAAATTCAATCTACAGTTGGACCTCTATATAACGAAGTCGCTAAATCCACCCAAAAAGTTCGTTATATACAGGTTCAATTTTCACAATTTTCTTTATAAACCACTCAAAACAAATTTTAAATTCATAAACACTATATATTAAAAGAAAGTAATTACTCACATCTTTTTGTAAATTAATATATATTTATTTTATATATCTTACCTATAAAAAAAAGAAAGAAAAACTGCAAGAAAAGTTTCTTGACGCCTTTATCCACTGCCTGAAGAATTAAATTTTTTTCTTTCGAGCTCAAGCATTTACGTTTTGACAGTTTCGGGCTACAAGAAATGAAGTTACCAGTACGACTGATCAATAAATACTACAAATGAACGGAGATTAGTTTAAGGACACGAGACTCCATTGAGGGTGAAAAGGGATATCGAAGAGGTTTCCACTGGACTGGACAGTGGTGGTTACAGATTGCACTTCCTGGATTAAATGCCCAGAGTTCTATTGCTCTCAGCGAGTTAGGCTTCTAATAAAATCAGTTCAAGATTTAAGACCCCCATAAAATGTGCTAAAAGAGAGGATAACTCGAAATGTCCAGAAATACTTCAAAGATAGGGAGACAAAAAATTGAATCCCAGGAAAAAAAGCTCGTTATATAGAAAATGCACTTCGTTATTGGGAGGTTATTTTACGAAGAAAATCGTGAAATGTTCTTGGTTTCAGGAAAAAATTCGCAATATAAAGATTCGTTATATGGAGTTTGAAGAAAATATGTAAACAAAATCAGCAAAAGAGGCAATTAGAAGTACTTATAAATTGTTACATATAACTTCCATGTATCAGATTTAACCTAAACTAAACTATTAATTTTACCTATTGCCTGTTTTCATATATAGTTCTATTCCAAGCACAATTTCTTACAAAAACTATTTTACTCTGAAGGAGGAAAAAAGAATTTGGTTTTAAGAAAGTCCTGTGAAATAATTTAGTAAGTAATAATACAAACTAGAGAACCAAATACTTATTTTCATTATTTTAGCAAAAATTTGAGATCGAATGTTAAAGTTTTGTTTCATTATTCTAGAATTTTAAAATAAAACTGTTTATTGATAATTTCTATTTTTAATTCACGAAATAAACATTTTTTATTTGGAAATATTGGGTAAGTAAGTCTGGAAAACTGTAGCTATTTTTCAACTAATATTTCGTTTTTGAGTAATTAATTTTCATATCGTCTTTGTTCTTAAAAATCTTTTTGAATTCTCTGGTATTATTTTTAAAACTTCATTGATGACGTAATACACGTTACATAAAACAATAAACAAGATATATCAATAAAAAATCTGAAATTAAAAAAGAATTTTTTTGTTCTTAAAATATACAAGTGATTTTTTTTTCTCCCTCCGCTTCTGAATTAAATATTTCAAACGTTTCCACCATTTATTATCAACTTTTCTCTGAAGATGAAGAACCATAATTTATATTAAAAAACCTCAGAAAAGCAACATGAGTTATCTGAAAATTAAGCAGAATGAAATCCTACGAATCGAAGCAATGAAGAAAAAGCTTCTTTTACAATTTAAATAACTTCTTCCTTGTCCTTGTATTGAAATCGGTCTGGAATTCTTCAAATTTAGTTTTTTACTTTAACCTTTACTCTAAATCCTATTTTAATGAGAGGTATAAAATAAGAGTTATCCGGTTTCTAAATCAAACGCAAGAAAGTAATATTTGAATACAACTTCATATTACTAGTGTGTGACTGATCTATACGTTTTCCTTCAATTAATCCTCTTGGGAAATCTTTGGGCTATCAAATCGCGCTATTCACAACCAACTCTTCGGAAGAAGAGAATCGTGATATTTAAATCAACTTATTATATATAGGCGAAGTTTTCTACCTTGAACAGAGAGTAGGAGAGGTTTATACTCGAATCAGGTGAGATTGCTACTGAAGGTATATTAGAATTATTGTGATTAATAACTCATTAGGAGGAAGTTTTAAAGTGACGATTGTTCACTGTGATTGAATTGATATTAGATTAAATCGGAGGATAGGTTAGATCCTGTATAAAGTAAGGATCAAATTTGATAGTCTCATAATTGGTTGCGTTTTACGTTCGTTGCTCCACTTTCGCGGTTAGAATTGAGACATTCTCTTTCTATTATTTGTTGAGATTTTGTCTTTTCGTTGTGTGATAAATAAATAGATAGATTAGTTGGATCATGTCGAGTGTTTCTTCCCTAGCTGTCACACATCTAGTATATGTGTCCGAGAGAGAGGTGCGAGCCTCTCACACTAGTAATAAAAAAAAATACAACTAAATTTATATTTTATTAATTATAATAAAATATAAGTTCTTAGGATACTGAATAATTGTACAAATTGTAATTTGGTACATGGATTGCCAAAGACAAATTATCCTTAATATAAATAAATAAGAACATGAAAGGAAAGAATGAATACGCGTCAGTCATATATTTACACAAACTTTCGGATCATTTTGCTGTTTAAAATTTTGTACTTAAACAAATACACGATGAATTTTAAATAACATTCCTTGACAAAATTGGAAAAACTTATTGAGTTCATAGGGGTTGAGACGCTTGCTGACAGAAATAAATAGGATTCCTTTTCTTTTTCCTTTTGATAAATACTTTTTTTTATGGAGAACTTTATTTTCTAAATATTCACATATATTTCAATAATATGTTTTTAAAGAACCTTTTTGTTTTCAGCAAAGTAAGGAGAATTTTTTTCCGACGATTTAAAATGGCAAAAGTAAGAGCATTTTATCGATGAACAGTTTTTGAGAGCTAACGTGAGAATCCCTTAAAGAAAATTCATCTTCCTGTTTTCTCGTCTTAAAATACAGAGGATCAGTTCGTTTAAAAACTATTTGGGCGTGTTTTTAATGTTTCTATTAATCAATTTATTTAATCAGAATAGTTTGTTATATAAAAATGATAAAAAAAAATATCTTATAAAAATGAATAATTTGCTAAATTGGGTCATTTTTTTAACTAATCAAATCAAGAAAAAAAATTTAAAAAAGAAAGAAAACGTAAGCAAAAATTTCAAATTACTGGAATGATTACTTTATATAAGAATACACAGAGTTTTTTTACATAAAATTTAACTAAATTCATAAAATAGATGGTTCTCTGTCGAAAACAGTCAAGTCAAAACTGAAAATCGAGACCCCTTTATCCCCCCCCCCTTGATATCCTCAAGTGTTAAGACCAATCAGAACTCGATTGTCATTCTCCATAGACATAAAGAGTGGCTTGAAATAAACCATTAGGAGAGAAACCCTTCAAGTAAATGGCTCAATCGGTTTACCTTGAATATCTCCAAGGCCAAGAGGAAAGACCTGTTGTGAGAGCAGCACTTAAAAACACAAGAGTATCTATAAACGGCTTTTATGGTGTAACATAACACGGCCTATTTTTAAGCCCCGATCCTGTGGCTCCTCCTGGATGGCTTTCCCACGAAAAATGGGACTTTGAGGCCGACCCCTCGGTCTCTCTTTTTTTTCTTCTTTCACTTTTTTTATCTCTCTCATCCAGTCAGACAGTGGGAATGAATAATTGAAAAACTACCAACTTTCGGGAAATGGAAAAGAAAAGAAAAACACTTTTTTATTTTGTTTTTGTGCCCTTTCTATGATTGAAAAAGGAGATGGGGAAGTTGTACGGATGTGACAGCATACCTATATATATACACACACCACCACCACCACACATACATCCGAGTATCCCTTCGAATAAAACTTTCTCTCGTCTTCAGCTGCTGTTTCTCTTTAAGCAGTTCTCATTTCCACTTTTTTTTTTTTTTTATCTTTTTTAACTCTTTACCCTTTTTCTGGAACTTATTTATTTTAGCGAAGGTAGTAATCGCCTTTTGTAGCGAATCTCTGTGAGAACTAGAGATAGAGGGAGGGAGAAAGGATGGGGGGCTGCTCCTGGATGCTGGAGAGAAAAAGGATGAGGAAGATGAATGGGATTTTTCCCCCTCTTCCTTTTCTATCCTAATCTTTTTCTCTTTTCTTTTCCAGAACTTATTTATTTTAAGGAAGCAGTAATCGCCTCTGTACAGAATCTCTGTGAGAATTGGAGAGAGCAAGGGAGAGGAGGGATGATGCTCTTGGATGCTGTAGAGAAGATGAGGAAGATGAATGGGATTTTGCTTAATGCCTCGTCCGACGCCGAGCCTCCTTCGTCACTTTTATGGACTTTGCTTTTAATGTGGCTGACTCTTTCTCTCTTCGCTATTTATAACTCACAATCCCACACTCGGTTCTTATTTTTACGATTCGTTTCTATTTGTCTCAACACACAAAGAGGAGGAGGGGGAAGGGAGAATTTAATACCCTCCCTTCTCTTCCATCTTTTTGGATTTCTGCATTCCTCTCCTAATAACTTTTCGAAACTAATAAAAGGGGAGGAAACATTTTTGGCAACTTCACTCGTTCCCTCTCCTCCACAAAACGCAAATGAATTCATTATTTATTTTTCTTTTGAAGCAAAAGTTGGGAGCGGAAGTTTGAGCAGTTTTGTTGGCTTCTAGTTATCAGTATCTGCAGTTGTGTTGGTGCATCAGTTTTTTATTTTTTCCTGTCCCTTTGGATGTAATAAAATATAAGATAGGATGTTTTCTGGTTGAATGATTGCCAAGATATTTAACATATTGAGAAAATGATTGAAATTTCACGTCAAATTAAAGTATAAGGACTATTTTTTCAGTTAATCTATGATCAAAGAGCTTACGAACTGTTTGTTCGTAATTGCATTTTTTCGATCACCGAAAAAAATGTAATGAAATAGTTGATAAATAGCCAGTGGCTTAACGAAGAACATTGGGGTCCCCCTGCAAAATCAGGTTTTACCTTTAATACTTTATAAATTGGTTAAACGCGTACTTGACGTTAGTCAGGGGCTTTGGGTCCTCTAGAATCCTGATGGACCCTGCAACGTGGGGGTCGCGGAGGTGTACGTTACGACACAATAAATAGCTCATAGTGCAGTATGTTCATTTTAGACAAACTTTCTTTTTCTAATTTGAGTTTTAATTTTTTATGTTATTAACTTTTTCTTTCTTATAGGCTACGTTTAAAATTTTAGCGTTCTATACTTACTTGTTTTCTCTCAACATGGTAGAGATTTTACATCTATCCTTGTTACCCAACTTATTTTATGTTTTCATTTTACAACCTTACCCACACACGTTTGTTTTTATTAATATTGTTTTTCAACATAATCATATTTCTTCGCTGTTCTAAATTCTTATATCATAATTGTCCTGATGGAACACAAAAATCCCCCAAACAACAATTGTTCCAATACTATTAATTAATTAATGATAGAGTCACTATATATGTCAACAGAGATAATAATAATACCTTCCTCTAAACAACGCAATCAAGCAAATTAATAAAAATTAATATTTTTCAATAAAAACAAAATTACTGTAGACAGCATTCAACTAGCTTATTTTTTAGGCAAATTTTTCTTTACGCCGCACTCTAAAACAACACGAGAATTATTGGCGATGGACCTCAAAATTCTGGACCTCGGTCAAGTGACAAGGACGACCCCTCTTCGAGCCACGGGTCATGAGTCTGTGACCATGACCACTAAGCTGCCACGGTCACCCAAACCTTCGAAATGGATTCTGATATTAGAATACGTTTTTTCTTTCTGATTCCTCTGGAAATTAGACTTTCTAAAGAACACTGTGACGGCTCTATCCGCGTCCTTCCGATTAACAAATCCTCTTGGGAAATTTTTAGTCTTTTAAATCTATTTTATTTCCAACGAGTTCTCTGAAGAAGAAAACATGATTATTCAAATTAGATCTACTATATATGGTATAAGCTTTCAAGCTAGACAAGAGAGAAAGTGAGAGAGATAGGATAGATTACTAGAGGATCAGATATTAATCGATTGGTGTGGTAGTTAGGAGAGGGGGTTCCAGATCAGGTGTTATCCCTGTTTCTTGACCATGGTTCAAAATTACGTGGTCCGTCGCCAAAAGCCCTCGTGTAGCTGAACAGTGGGACGTTAATATTCCCTCACTCACTCAGATATTAATCGAATTGATAGAGTAACGCAGATATTTGCGAATTATAATTATTAAAGGGACAATTAATCAATAAAGATTAACTAGAGTTTAGATAACTAAGAAAGTAGATTCGAATTTGATGTATATAAGTTCGTAGATATTTAAAGTCTTCTCATACTTGGCGTATTCGTTATTTATCCACATATTGTTTCGATTGGGCGCATCTCTTATTTCAAATTGCTTGAACTAGTGTTTTTTTTTTCTAATGGGCTGAGAATTGATTATTAACCATTGTATACCTAGTACATCTCCCGGAAGCTGGTATCACTTTTTAGTGCAAAATTACCAATCGCCGCAGGTAATTTTGGCGCCTAGTTTCCTCCCTAGAGGGAGGCACCTGAGCTCTGACGATGCCAGACACTCTAGGGATCTTTTACATGTCGTATAATCATACGACATGGCCTCTGTTGATTTTCTGCATCATGAAAATCCACCGACTTGGGCCGGGAACGAACCCGCAACCTTGGGTGCTGGTTGCGGTATGTTGATAGTGTGAAAAATAAATTGACTGTTTTTGGATATGCCTTCCCTTCCTTCACATCTCTAGGCTAGAATCAGAAACCATCACATTTCTCACAACGCCATTTTATGTAGTTATTGTAAACACGCGAACTTATAGCTAATTGACCACCTGCACTCAGAAGGAAGGGAAAAAAAATTAAGAAACTGTTTTCACCATTGATAATTCTGTTACTTTCATCAATTATACTCCAGAATGGTGAAAAAACAATCATCTCACCAAAAAAAAGGAGGGAGGGAATCCTCATTTAATAGAATTTCAATTTCCCCGTATTTCCAGAATTACATCTTACCCGCGATGTCGGTTTTTACATCTCATTTCCTAAATATACAAAAACACAAACCCTCATTTACGACTGCGTTCGCTTTTCTACGTCTTCACTTCGCTTCAGTTATAAAAGAGAGCGAGCAAAAATAATAATAATAAAAAATAAACAAATCGTGATCATCAATTCCCTTCTGCTTAATGAGAGACCAACATTACATTTTTTTTTCATCCCTCCTTTTTATGAATCCGTGGAAAAATTGGGAATTGCGTATTAGTAAAAGTGGGAAAACAGCGGATACTTAGCAAACTGCGATCTTCTATAAATATGTAGAAGCTGTGTTTTCCCCCACCGGAGGTCTATAAAATCTCCCCTTTCCAGTGGCTGTAATAAACGTCTCGAGGGAAAGCAATCGATAGGTTCATATGCATGGGACAGACCTATAAATAATCGCATTAGGCCAAACAGGCGGCCAACTCGCTCACCTGTATTAAGGCCGAATTAGCGACGGACCAATCAGAAGAGCGGACTCGAGCTAATCGAAATCGAAAATTCAAATGGATCCAGCCCGACGCGTTGATTAAGACATGCGTTGACAAATTCGAAACTGGTTGCTAAGCAATCAGCTAGACAAGGACCAATAAAAGTGTAGATAGGAGTTTAATACTTTAACTCCCCTGGGCTAATCTTGAGTTAATGCGAAATTAAGTAGGCTCCTAGAGAGGATTAGGCCATGTTTATTTTTTTTTATCCGTTGATTAATTAATGAGAAAATTAATTTGTGCTCCAGTATTCTCGTGGTCGTGTCGGTTTAGTAATTTTACGAGAGTTTCGAAGATAAATTGAAAAGCTGGTTAATTAGATTGGAAGGAGAGAGTCAAATTTAATTTAGTTTTTCAAAGTTTGTAGGCCTTAGAAACTGATTTAAAAGTCAGTATTTGTTGAACCAGAGCAGATGAGAGGCACTTTAAAGCAGCGATACTCAACCTGCAGCCCGCGGGCCCCATCGTTTTAAGTGGCCCGGTCATGGCCCATTGTTCTGGGAAATTCATTTATTTATGAAAATTTGATGGGAAATTCTTTGTTAAGAAATCAGATATATCAATTTTGCTTTTTGCCGTCGATGTCGTATGGGTGTGAACTGATATTTTTTTCTGATTAGTGACGATAGAAAACAGTGGAGAGTAGCAACCATTTTATAAGGGGAACTAATTTTTAACTATCTTTCATATCTTGTAAGCGAAAACTATTCGAAGAAAAGCGGATGTTTCGAGACGATTGGGATGTTGACTATTTTGTAGTGAAAAAAAGCATGGATCTGTAATTGTTCGATTTGTCACAAAAGTGTTGTAGTTAAAAAAAACAAAAAACAATACAAATGAATTCTGCGTTTTTAATGACACTTTTCCTCGAAGATCTTTCAAGAGATGATATAAATGCTTTTTTTTTATTAATCTTTACAACAGCAACGAAGTGTTTTGTCAGTAATACTGTCACAGCGGTAACAAAGGCACCCTATGAAATTTGTTATATTATTGGTAATTATATGAAAACCGTTTACTGATGCAGAAATTGTGAAGGTGTGATTATTATTCTTCCAATTTAGAAAAATTCAGTGACAAAAATAAAAAATAATAATTAAAAAAAAGAAAAATAGTTTTAACATTTTGATCAATTTTCCACATTTTAATGTTTCTTTGTTATCTTGGTATTAAAGCATTTCTTCCCCCCCCCTCCATTAATTCTCATATTGCGGCCTGCGTGAAATAGCCATCATAGGTATGCGGCCCGGCAGAAAAAAAAGGTTGAGTACCCCTGCTTCAAAGCAAGTCTGTTACATAAACAAGACAATCGTGAATCCTTTCTTTATAAAATCATATGGATATTTTTAGATGTTAAGAAAGCCAGTGTTACTTCCTTGCACAGGCGTAACGTACACCCCGCATCGTTCGGGGGGGGGGGGGACAGGATTCTAGGCAGCCCAATGCCTATTTTGTGTTATAGTTTTGTAATTCTATGTAAGATCCAGCTTGGGGTCCAAAACCTGACTTCGCAGGAGGGGGCCCTAATATTCTCAGTTACGCCATTGTTCCCTTCTATACATATATTCTAGACTAATTTTTTTCTTTCTGTAAAAACTTCATGTATTATAACTTCATGTTTTTTTTTTTCTATTTATCATTGTT
>BMAV01015476.1:884337-894733 GCA_019973955.1 Trichonephila inaurata madagascariensis
CCGGACCCCCCCCCCTCCCCCTTGAAAAATTCTTGTGTGCGCTACTGGTCATGAGTGTAACCTATCATGTGATTTTGAATAGGACCAGCAACTCTTTCCTCTCCTCATCCCACTCCACAACGCAGGGGGGATATCTTAAGATTTCAATGATTACGGGACATTGGATGAAGGACCGCCTGTCTGTGTAACTGCAGTTCAAGAAACTGTTGATTTGACGGAGCTAATGAATAGATTCTGATGCAGAAATTGATAATGAAACTCTCATCATAACTGCTACATCTTTTGATGCTTTACATTGTTTATAAAAACTGTGAAAAAAATACTTTATGCAGCAGGATGTAAATAATGCAGTATTTTCTTCTCTGCATAAAGTTGGGAAAAAAAACTCTTTCGAGTCAGGAATCACATATATAGTCAAACATCTATCAGTGAGAATTTTAAAATTTAGAATTACATGGCGAGTAATAATTCACTAATAGTTAGGTAACCAGTCATCCTCCTTTAGAGAGGACAGTCCTCCTTTTATAGGTTTCGTCCTTCCTCGAAAAGTGTCCTCCTACTTGTCCTCATTTTCAATATTTTAAAACTTATCCATTAATCTCTATATTCAAGAGATGCCAGACCCAACGGAAAAGTTTATCAAACAAATGCACAATTTTTACCAAACATGTTTCCAATCTGCCGAAGTATGGTCTGAAACAAATATCACAGGAATTAATAATTTACAGTGTTGTATTTTGACATCATCGCAAATAAATTGGGCAGATATAGAAAACTATGTTGAGATTATATCGAAAGAAATGCCTGATATTAAAATAGATGACAATTGTATGTTTGAAGAAATTAGAAGACTGACTGAATGAATATTTAAATTCTAATATATTAGAAAAATGGGAAAATCAGCATGTTGAAGTTGATGAAAGTTGGGTGGAAATATTTAACCATTTCAAAAATGGACACTTTCCATATGAAAACTTAATTATTCTTGTTGAATTTACGTTATGCTGCCCTGGAACTAATGCAACAGTTGAAAGAGTTTTTTCGATTGGTAATGATTTTTGGATAAGTGAAAGAACAAGATTGAATGCTGATACTTTATAGCTGCAGCACTTGCCGTAAAATTGAATATGAAGAATATTCCTTGCTCCGAAAGGTGTCCGATGTATTAGAAAATGATATATTGACAAAAAAAATTCTTTCAATGGAAAAATACTCGCTTAAGTAAATAATTAAGAGAGATGCAAGCATAAATATTGTATTTTTGCTTGAATTAATAAAATGTTTCACTTTGTAATTTTCCTTAAAATTGCCGTCCTCCTTTTCATTGTAAAACAATTCGTCACCTTACTCATAGCATTTTTAGCTGTTGAATAAAAAGTGTGAAATTTCTAACTATGAATATTTTTTGAGCAGTTGCTTATTATTAGAATTTCCAAAAGGCAAACACAAAAAAATTGTGTTTTGTTTGAACCCCGATTTAACCTTAAGTTTCCAGCCTCGATGAATTCGTTAAATCGAGTCTCGACAGTATTTTACTTTAATTATAACTCAGCCCACTGTTATAAAGAAGCAAAACGAAAATCATTCTCCTTTTAGCGATTATCTTATCGAATCGCAGACTGCGAGCTTTAGTGTCATTTTACATCTGTATCATTACCGATAAGAAAAAGAAGTATGTATGCTGTAACTGGCAACAGAAAGAAAAAGCGACATGGAGAAAGTAAAAAAATGAATAGTCGTTGTATCTTATCAGTGAAGTAATATACATATGAAAACGATAAGTTGAAAGTTTTTTTTTCCTTTTCCTCTAGAAAGTCAACTCTTTTGTCTTCATTAGGATTCAAGACGCATTGCGCATGACAAGCTAGGCTAGTAGAGAAGAAAAATATTAATTCCGTTAAATAAAGAAAGTAAATTAACTTTATTTGGGTTAGTTGGATTTCGCTTCCATGCTGAGATGCCATAAAGAATCTTTTTTAAAGTCGTTTGTTTAGTTTGAGCGCAGTGGAATTCTTTTTCAAGAGTGATTTATAGCCATACATGGCTTTCTTGTAAAATATCTTTAAACCGACAAAAGAAGAAAATTGTTTCATGTCAGCCTGTCAAACGTTCTGCATTTGTAGAAGTATGTAAGTTACGAGAATGCAGGAATATTTGACTTTTTTTCTTCTTTTTTTTTAATATTATACGTCAAAAGAGGTAAAGTTGTTGAATTAAAAAGAGTGATATGTGTGTTTCATTTGTATTTATATTTAAGGACAAGATTATACGTCAAGTAACTGTATGAAGGTTGTTCAATTAGCCACTAATGATAAGGTGACCATTTTTTTACAATGAAAAGGAGGACGAAAAATTTAAGAAAAAATTACAACTTATATATATGAAAATATATGAAACGTTTTATTAATTCAAACAAAAATACGTTAATTATGCTTACATTCTTTTTAATTATTATCTTAAACAAGTATTTTACCAATATTTTTTTTTTGTCAACATATTATTTTATAATATATCGTAAAGTTCTGGTAAAAAATATTCTTCATACTGATTTTTACGGTAAGTACTGTAGAGCTAAAATATTAACATTCAATTTTGATTTCTCACTAGTCCAGCGATGTTTCTCAAACTGTGGGGCGCAAGCATATTGAAAAGCCGTCAACAACAGATTATTTAAGAAAAATATTAATTTACTGAAAGTAAACAAACAAAATACATTGACATAATAAAAAATAAAATATGCACTTTTACACTGATATGGTACACTTATAAATGTATCAGTACTGCACAGTGTATTTTGTACATAATTTAACAATATTAAGTTAAGAACAAGTGTATTAATTACCAGTGACCCCATGGGCTTATCATATATATAATTAAAAACAAAAATTAACACTTATCTTAATAATTTGGACGGTTTATAATTAATCCCTTAACTGCCGATTAAAAGTTATGCGATTCGCTTCTTAATGACAATCGTTTTCCACGTAGGCGTGTGTATGTGATGTATTTGGGGGAGGGGGCGAAATAAAGAAGCAAATAATCTAAAATAAGTAAATCCTTCGCAAACACTGTCCAGGTCCTTTTATTGCACTCCAAAGCCTTCGGAATAATTTTATGGATAGCATTGCAGAGAAAAGATCATACTTCGGAAAGACGTATATATACGTCTGGGGAATAAAGGCTTTGGCTTAGCGAGACGTTTATATACCCTGGGAGTGCTTAAAAGGTTAAAGTCGTATCGTAGTTTAAGTATCAAAGTATAATATTATTGAATTCAATACATTGTTATTGTATGAGGGTGCGCGATGAAAATTAGGATTGAATATTGGGTCGCGAATATTGCAACTTTGAGAAGCACTGCACTAATCACTTCGCAAAAATCATTACCAATTGAAAAAACTCTTTCAACTGCTGCATTAGTTCCAGGGCAGCACAACATAAATTCAATCAACAAGAATAATTGCATTTTCATATCGAATGTGTTCATTTTTTAAATGGTTTAAATGATTTCCCCCATCTTTTACCAATTTCTCAGCATGTTGATTTTCCAACTGTCCTAATTTATTAGAATTTAAATTTACATTCATTCTTCTTTCTACTTCAAACAGACAATTGTCATCGATTTTAATATCAGGCATTTCTTTTGATAAAATTTCAACGTAATTTTCTATATCTGCCCAATTTACTTGCGACAAAGTCAAAAAATACCATTGAAAACTGTTATTTCCTATGATATTTGCTTCAGACCATTCATTCTTCGACATTTTGGAAACGTTTGGTTCATCTCTGAATACAGAGATTAACAGATCAGTTTTAAAATATTGAAAAGGAGGACACTTTTCGAGGAAAGACATAACTTATAAAAGGAGGACTGTCCTCCCTAAAGGAGGACGGTTGGTCACCTTACTAATGATTGCTCAACGTTTTCCTACGTTCTGTGAATAAACAAATGCAATTAAATCCCAAAAGCAAGAATGGAGAGGGTTTTATTGTATCACTATTTTCTACTAATACAAAATATAGCATAAAATGATGCATATTACTGAAACAAAAGTGATATACAGTATTTTGAGTTACACATTAAGAAATGGGGTTTCAAAGAAATAATATATCAATTACAGATAAGATTTTCACACAGTTCTTCTCTACAGTTAAAAATTTAAATCTTTAAAAGTAAGAAGCTCTATATCAGTGGCGTAACGTACACTCCCGCATCATGGGGGGGGCAGGGTCCTAGAGGGGTCTAAAGCCTATGTTATGTTTTGATTTTGCAGTCCTTTGTTATATCCGGCTTGGATCACGAAACCTGACTTTGCAGGGGGGGTCTAATATTCTTTGTTACGCCCCACTGCTCTATATATACCAGCTATTAAAAACACATTTAAGTTGATGAATTTGAAAAAATTAAATATTATGTCAGCAGGTCCACTCCAAACCGGAAAATATGGTAAGAGGTACGACAAAAAAGTTTAGGAAACTCTGCTTTGGCTAAATCCTTTTCCTTTCAATCACTTAAACATAACGAAATCGATTTTTGTATTTTTTTTCTCTAATTTATTTCGATATTTTAATGACAGGAAAAACACTGAACGATGCTTACAAATGAAAGCTTATAAAATGCAAAGAAAATAACAACTAAAGTTGAAAGAAAAAAATGTTTTCTGTTTATTATTATGTTTATAAGAGGACTGACCTAACATCCTCCACACACTAAATCAATGGAAAAATAAAACGATTCGTCGAACAATACATAAAAATTGTTCCATCGTGAATAATTAACCGCACGTCCTACGTGCTTTCTTTTATGGTAGATGCACTCAACAATAAAACAGGGATTCCTCAATGTACTTCGATGTCATCCATCAGAATTCATGATACGGCTTACATGTTGCCAAGAAATCCCCAAAACACGGTCCTCCTAATTGGACAACACCCGGATTAATAATTGTCGGCTGTAATCGGCGCGCGTCCAGCTTACAATGAGAGGCCCAGCCTCAGATGAGCGGTTCCGGGAGCAGCCTCTCCTAAATCACGCTTACTGTTTTTCTCACGCACCTTCTGGTAATGTAGATATCTTTTTTTCGGCGGGGAACAGAAAAACGTACTTATCGCTCCTTACAGAACAAGCCGTCAACTTGACAACGAACACAATATATACGCACGCACATTGACGCGGCGGCTGAAATTTATGGAAGCGGCTCGCGAAAAGCCGCTAAATATAATTCGGTTGAAAGCCTGGCTAACAGCATAATTATGGAGCCCCGATTCTGACCAATGGGTGAGCGAAGGGGGCCCGATGCGATGCAATTAGATTGCCGAACGCCTCTCCTTGACCTTGACGGGAAGGGATGGCGTGACGGTTTGGAATTAAAATTGAGAATGGCATGAAAGGGAATGAAAAAAGTGGAGGGAATTAAGAAATTATATAAAATGGTCATTTTTTTTCTTCTGCCTCTCTCCTTTGTATCTTGTTTCGTTAAATATTTTTACAGATGGGTTATGAGGTTAATGTCTCTCTATTTTAAGTAATTCAGAAAATTGGTTAAGATTACACACACACAATGCAGTAGTTTTTTAAATCGATTAATTGTATCCTTTTTATGATGTTCGCTTATGTTTTAATAGCAGAATACTTCTTGATGAGCGTGTGTACAATATACCAATTCAGAAAACGTTCGTTTCGGTTATTTATTAATATTTTATCAATAGTAGTAATTGATTTAATTTCATGTTGAGGAAAAATAGACTTTTTAGTATCATTGTAACCTTATCTTTTAGACGTTCAGATAGTTATTCAAAAATACGTGTGATGTGCATAAATGTTTGCTTAATAGGAAAATCCTGCGAATTTTAAAGGAGCACGTATGTTGAGGATTCGTGTTTTTATGAAAATTAATAATTCATTCCCACAAATATTAAAAAAATAAGACAGGAAAATTAATATTTATATTTTTTTATTTATTTATTTTTATTTTTTATTTTTTTATTTTTTTTTATTTTGCCTTTGTAAAATGTTTTCTTTTGGAGTTAATAATTAGTTAATTTTTTTCATGCTTTACAAAGTATTCAAAAACTTTTAGAATATTTTTTTTTTCATGAGCAATAAATTAGATAATTATTTACGATTTTTGCATGAAACAAAGAATTTCTTAAGCAATACTGTTCAGATATAGCAGTGAATTATTCAGAATTTCTGAAATGTGTTTTATATTATAATCAAAAAGCAATACAGAATAATAATAAAAAGAAATGCTACAGTTACTTTCATTCTGAGATTTGGTGAATAAATAAATCTAATTTTTAATTTGTAGAATTCAAAGGTTGGGAAAAGGTGTGGTCTTAGGTACCTTTGCAAATGATTTTTTGTATTTAGATTTTTTTGAAATGGAATATCTTTTTAGGAATAAAATATTATATTTATATTTTGCTAAAAATTAACATACAGTTTATTAGAAATTGTAAGAATAACAATAAAAATTTGAAATTCTCTGAATCGAAAAGGCTTAAATACAGTCCATGGGTTCATTTAAACAAAGCTATAACATCTATTTAAAAAAAAAAAAACATCTGTTTTTTCAAATGAAATTTTACATAAAAATTCAAATAGTAAAATTTTTTTATTAATCTAACAATAAGACCTTCAGATAGACTTACCCAAATCTAATTTATATTGAAAAATTAGTATCACAAAATATAACGTAAGTACATCATATTAGCATATAAAACAGTAACGACACAGCCCCGATCGGATGACGAAGTCGACAACTGAGGTGGCACGCCATTTTTCAACTAGGAACCACTACATATTTAAATGTTTTTTGAAAACTTTAGTAAAGAACACAAATTTAACCGTGAAGGAGATATTTTCTTAACGAACTGTTGACGGAACGAAATGTTAAAAAAATATTTTTAGTGGTTTTATATACTTTTGTACTTGAGTACATCATTGGTAAAAGCAGGCGAGAATCGCAACACAAACAAGATTAAAAAGCGATCATCTAAACTGCTTACTGATGACAAAAGGGAATTCTATTCATTATAGAACTGCTTTTCTGAATTTCTTACCAATATGGGTATTAATTAATCCATTACACAGCGGTTTTTCATTCATCAAATATAAAAAAAGAGGACAATGAATAATTGTTCTCAATAATAGTATAACTAAGGGGTTATCCATGTTGGTAATTATTACATGTGAAATTTTTTCGTAAATGACGTAACTGGAACTTAACGTTTCTTGCATGAAACACTAACTTGAAGCGCAGAGAAAAATAAGAAAATATTTTCTCACTCTATATTATATTCGATATTATAATATGAATTAGGCATTTTTTGTGTAGAATGGTATATTTAGGTATAAGGGGAGGGGGAGAGCTCGTTTAATGATGGAGTTGTGAGGGAATTGTTTCGAGAGCTTCATATGAAAATGAGCAGGTGAGTCGGTCCAGGTAGTCGGTTCGCCCCGATGTCATTCGGCGCCAGCTAGCCGACGCTTTGTGAACGCCTCACTGAGCCGCCCAAGACCCAATGAAAAGCCGCGCAGAGCAGGAAAGCGCGGCGGCCTACCTTTGATGTTATGCATGTCGATGCGTTACATAAAGCGAAATTGAAAACCATTCTAAAATGCCCTGAAAATGCTAAATTATTTTTATGTTAAGAAGAGCGTTTTGAGTATTGAAATTAAACTATCTCTTAGGAATTGATTGATCGAATGAGTGTTACATCAGAGGAATTTTTGGAGTGTTTTGATTAAAATTGTACATAATTCATAAATAATAATGCTAGAAAATGTGTTTTATGATTAATATTCTAAAAAAATTCTATATATATGTTATTTTTCTTTCAATGAAATATTCTAAAAATTTTTAATACTTTATGTAATATTTAGTTATAATACGCCCGTACTTTTTGTTCCTGAAATTTTAACTGCAATATTGATATACAGTGGAAAAAAAACGACGATTAAATGTGTAATTAAATTTATGAAATTCCTCCAAAACTTCAAAATACGGATTGTAGCCAAAGTTAAGGGAATTTTCCAATTGCAAAGAAAAATGAGATTTTGATATTGTTTTGAGACGAGACACATAACTGTAATACTCTTGAATTTAAAACGCAAGAATTTTAATTCTGCGAAGAGATAGCTCTTAAATAAACACCAGCAACTTTGTGCGGCGAATCTCTCTTAGCTAAATACAATCAGCAACTGTCGCACATTCCAAAGATTCTTATTACACAAACAACTTTCAAAACAAACACCATGAGGCCATCACGCGAAAGATAAATGCATAGTCTCTGGTGTTGGTAAGTGGCATGACGAAAAATGAATATTTTACACAAAATATATTTTAATGGAAATTGAATAGATATTAAGTATAACATATAAAAATGAACATACAAATAAACAATTAATGATAAAAATACAATTTAGTTAAAAATAAAAAATACAATTCCATTCTAACAGTTTTATATTAATAAATATATCAGTACTGCACAATGTATTTGATAATTAATTTAACAATACCAAGTTAAGAACAAGTTTAAGAATTACCAGTAACTCCATGGGCTTGTCATATAAAAAAAATTATATAAAAAATTTAATACTTATCATGACAATTTGTAAGGGTTGTAATTAAATTCGTATTGCAGCTTTACGTCAAAGTACATTATTATTGAATTTAATACATTGTTATGTTTGGATGGGGTGGGGTGGGGGAGCTAAAAAAACTATTCGTTTATGTAATAAACATACAATTCAGTTGCGCCATTTCTCCAAATAGCATACGAAAAATATATATTTGTATTCAATTACGAGACTCTATTAGCAATGTACAACTCATTGACTAACATTTGACGTAATCTCTTTCTTATTCTAAAAGAGACAAAAATGAATTTGAGAAAACTGAATTTACAAACCACGCAGTGTGTGAAAATGAATCATTGTTGAAAGTTATATTTAGTCTATGACCAATGTATTGCATCGCGCGTTTCTTTCAACTCTCAAAAGGTCAAGGCGTAGTTTATACAATGCAGAAAAGGAGCTGCAGCCGTTGCGCTTAAATACATAGTACGGATTTATAAATAAATATGCGTAGGTTTCGTGTTAATGTATTGTAATTATAAATTCAACCATGAGCAAAACTTACCACATCAAACTTTGTAGTTCAGTTGTAAAATCTGCATCCTCACATCTGAATCTTCAGTGGTTCTTCCTTTTGTTTTTGTATATTTCATTCACTTCATCATCATATATTCTTTCATTATCTAAAAATAATAAAGAATATTGTTTCAATCGAAAAAAATATTTCACACACATTAACCTTAACTCTGAGTATTTCACATTTTTTTTTTATAAATAAAAAAATTAACTCTTTCAGTATATTTTAAGGTAGTTCTAATATTTTAATGTCTAAATAAACTCAAAAATTAAGCAGCAGATAATGAGACCGCGTTCGGGCTTTACAGAAACGCTATTTTTTTCAGTGTGTTCACCAGAAAATTTTATAAAATAGATAATCGAAAATAATACTTGAAATAACTGAAAAAATATTCATTTCCTTCAAATAATAAAAAATAATATCTTCTCCAAATTATAATTACAGATAATTCATAGAGTTTTTATTCAGTTTAACAAAAAATAAATAAAAATTGGGGATGTGGCCGGGTATCTTTGAAAAATCGTTGAAATGTTCTCAACTTTTTGACTAACCTTAACTTACAGTTTATTCGTTGCTGACATTTTAACGTCATTATTCATTAATTAACTTTTCAATAACTCGTTGACATTCATATTTTGAAATATATAACCCAGATATCAACCAATTAAAATGCAAAGGTATTACCGGTGGTAGACTTATTTTATTATGATAAAAAAATCTATCACATTTTTGCTCAAAGCATTAAAAATTATATCGATACCTTTATTATCTATCAAGTACAATTGAATTTTTTTCCTAAAATATACCAAAAATAGTTTTAAAATAATCTTATATACTATGTCTCTATTTACTTATCCATTCTAGAACACTTATGAGTTTTTTCCAGTGTAGAATATGTGAAGGGGATATTAATAATTCAGTTCTTTTATAGTTGTGATGGTGGAGGTTTTTATGAAAATTATTTTTATTATATAAATAAATTTTGAGATTTTTTTATATGTATATGATTTTGTTCCATTTTTAAACTTCATTCGTATATTTATATTTATTTACTGTTTATATTTTTGTGAAATGACAATTTGAAATATTACATTACTTCTCACTATACGCTAATTAAACAAAACCTAATATTGAACACATATTTAGTAATAATGATTTAGCTACTCGTGTTTGGGGGGGGGGGTTATTCGCTAATACTGATTGACTGAAGTGGTATCCCAGTTTATATTTTAGCATTA
>BMAV01015476.1:894931-924240 GCA_019973955.1 Trichonephila inaurata madagascariensis
ATATTTTTTTCTCAATGTAATATTCAGTTTAATAGAAATTTTCAATATTTCTAATAAATATTTTAACAAATAAAAGGATTTTCCGTGAGTTTATTTTAATCAAGCAAATAAAATGTAATATTTGGAAAATTTATACTACATACTCAATAATTACAAAACTAGTATTTTTAAAAGTTTGATTAATAATGGTATATCTAGCGGAATAAAGCAGTTGATTTATAAAAAAAAAAAAAATTGCAATTCAGGCTTCACGTTATATATTGATTGTTTTATTATTTAGAATTATTTCCTTCAGAACTGATGACAATGGATTAATTTTTTAAAAAGAACCAGAAAATTTTACTTTTAAAGTAAAATTAAAAGTTTTGTTTCACGTTGCCCGTTTTGAAAAGCAACACATTAGTGCTGCTTTTCAAATTCCATGTTGATCAACATTTAATCTCAAAAGATCATTTATACAGCTGAATATATATATAAACAGTTTTAAAATAATTCTTACTCCAAGTATGTAAAACACAACATATTCTGATACGGACTTTATTTTTCATGTAAAACCGATCTAGTAAAGTGAATGGGTCATATTTAATAAATCTGTCTTTAAACGCTTATTCGACAAATCAGTTCGAAACAACTTAAAATGCTCATGGATGGAGAGGGGAGGGGTGCAGGTAGAGCCATAGAACAATTCCCCAGACTTGGGATCACGAGATATGTAAAATTTTATTGCTTGTTTATTACATTATCAATTGGGTTTATGGCAGCTTACACGCAATCGCTCTTAACCCGCGCTACTAAACCCAGGATCCAAGATGGCCGAAATCAGAACGTAGTAAAAAAAAAGGCGAAGGATTTATCACCTCCCCCACCGTCGAAAGGGCCACATGCTCTCAGAAAAAAGGGGGTGTCCTTGAAAAAAGGCAATTGGCTGTATGGCAGGCGACAGCCATTGGCTCACCCCAACTCTGGGAGCACCCGAAACACTCTCTGGACATGAGATGAGTCAGAGATGCACTATCTGCCAGGAGAAAGTGGTAAGTGAGAGCTTTATCCAGTATTTATTTTGCAAAGATATGGAACTGAAAGACGTTTTTCTGATAGAAGGCACGTGCGGGGTGCTTGAGGCGTTATCGCCTCTTGCACGCTTTTGAGGAGGCACTCTTGAAGCTTTAGACTTGTATGCCCATATTTACTCATGCAAAAAATTTCGTAAAAGACGCAGAATATGCCAGATAAAAGCGATGAATCAGAATGGGAAAATTTCGATAGGCGCAAGGAAATTATTCCCTGTTTATCGGGGTGTTCGTGTATTGAATTTCTGCCCTTTGTGAAACAGATTCTCATTTTCTATCTTTGCATAATGTTTTAAGTAAGTTTAAGATATTGTTTGTATATGTTTTTGGGTCTTTTAAATATTATTACTCTTAAATTTAATGTGCATCTGTTATGGAAATATGAAATTGTAGTGAGCATTTTAGGTTGTCAAGTATGAAATGGAGCAAAATTCATGTTATTTATTTCAATTGCGACATTTAGACGCCGTATTTTAGCATAATTTGTTTTCCGTGTGAAAGGAACACCTTTTCTTCTTTTTAACGCATATTTCAGTTTGAAAAAAAAATTAACTGATCATCTTAAAAAGTCTTAGTTTTTACTGGAAAAGAATCGAATTCAATTGTGTGCCTTTTTTGCTCCATTTCATACTTGACAACCTAATAGTTAGTACCCTTGCACTGATGTAATTGGATTGATTAGATATTTAAATTTAATTCCGTGGACTTGATATATATTTGCTTGAATGTTTGAGGTTTTAATGATGTCGTTACAAAAAGGAAAGTTTCATTATGAGGCCTTCTTTTGTAAGATGAAATGAATATTTGCAACATCCCAATGTAGTTTGATGTACCGATGCTTCTCTAAGAATAATTGAATTATTATTTATTGATTTAAATAGAAGTAAAATTGTGCAAATTGCTGCCTCTATTATTAAAGAGAAAAATTAGAATTGTTTAAAATTTGCACTTTTACAAATATGTTATTTTGAATTATTAGTTATATTATTTTAAGGAAAGGTACCGACTGACAATTCTTAAACAATTCAAAGTTATATACGTGTTTTAAATTTTAAAATATTTTTTATACGTTAAAACAAATCTTTTAATGAAGAAAATTAAATCTTTGCTCAGGAATGCTTCGCATTGCTCCTAATAGAAATGATAGGAATATCAACCCAAATGAAATAAAACTGATTTTTTTTCCAAGTAGCGAAAAATAGGAAACGATTCATTGATGATATTCACAGTTAAGAAATTTGCAAACTAAGTTTAACAGGTAATGATTTTAAAATCCATTTTTTATATACAGTGAGAAAAAAAATATTCTTCTTTACCTACATATTTTGTTTATTAATTTCCTTCACCATTTCCCATAGTTTTATATGTAAGCCAATGGAATAAATGTATCTGGGCTTGAGATTAAGCTATATTATTCACTTCACTGTGCAACTATTTAGAATTTTGAAATTTATGAACATATATTTGTGATTTATTTTTAAAATATCCGTCGCACTGTATTTATTTGTTGATATTTTTTTATTTTTAAATGTATGTATTTCTGGTTCTTTTTTGAATATATAAACTTATAATAATTCAATCCTATTAAATGTTAAATTTTCAGACTGGATGTTTAATTCCTTAGCAACATGTGTAGTTCTGTTATTTAAATATATATATATATATATTCATTTCTTTCAATCTCGGGAAAAAACGCTATGAAATTTATTTATTATTAATCACATAATTATCTAATAAAGGTAAGATTTTATACCAATTTTATTCCCTTAAATGTTGAGTTTCCTGTATTCTATTCCAGTTGTTATTCTTATGAATTTTGTCGTCAATAATTTGTAAACTTAGAAAGCATTGTGATTCTAGCATAACGCTATATACAAAATAAATCAATGCTCTAATGAAGTTCGAAAGCAGACTGAAAATAAAACTTAGATTTCAATTGTGATGCATGTTCACATATATACTTGATCTCATCAATGTATACATCATTAATGATAGGATTGCTAAAAAAAAAATCATTAATTAATTTTTTTTTTATTTATTTTATTTTAATATATTTTTTGTCATTCAAGAAAGATGGAAAAGTTTTATTTTGAAATTTGTTATTACATTTTCACAACAACGATGTTAAAAAAACTAAGAAATTTGCCATTTCATAAATTTTATGAAATCATAAATTTATTAAATTAGAATAAAATTAAACAGTAAGTGTGAAATAAAATAGATTTTAATTCATTCAAATATCATTTGCATATGGATCAGTTTTATATCAATATATTTGATAGTAACATTACTATAATGAAATCTAATAAAACATATAGTGAAATGCAAATATAATGAAAATGCTGTTGAAATTAAAAATATTTGATAAAAATATCAAGAACTTAATAAAATGTTAATGCAGAACGGACGAGCTTTTGATAAAATAATACATGCTCAATGAAAAATAAAACCTGATTGTCAACATTGCAATTTTTTTATAACAAATAAACGATTACTTAGAAATTTAGACAACTTAAATTCATTGATTTTATTTTTTAAGGAGACTGACTACATTCGGAAATGGGATTTGGAAAAAGCTTATATGTAGATATTTTTTTTAATATTTCATGTCAGGTGAATTAGAATATACAAACAAAACTCTTTTAAGAATATAATTACAAGAAAGAAATATTTAAATTCAATCTTTCGGCAAAAAAGGAAGAAAGAATGATATATTTTCAAAACCTTTCATGAAAAATTTTTTACATAATAATATTTTACCTATATATAGCTAGGACCTCTATATCGGGGTTGAACTAAAATTTTTGAAATATGTAATTTAGAAATGGATTTATTCATTTATATATTATATCAGAATAGAGAAATTTTAACAAAAATCACCCGTTATTATTTCAATGGACCGTAATTCTGAATAAAATCTGAAAGAAACTGATACCTATATGTAAACAAAATATTATTATTACAGAAGCATTTTTCACAAAAGGAGAATGTTTTGAAAATATGTCATTCCTTTTTCATTTAGTACCGAAAAATTACATTTGAGTAATAATTTTTTTGTAGTAATATTTTTGAAATTATTTACATTTAAATTCAACTGACATTAAATATCAAAACAACTTTTCATTTATATTCTTCCTCAAAATCATGGTTCCGAAAGTGGTAAATCACTTTAAAAATATTCTTTGAAATTTTTGAATTGATAATATAGGGTGAACCCCAAGTCTTACCTTGGTTATAAAAATTGATACAAAATAACCATTTAATATAATAATATAACTTATATCAGCGTGGATAAGTCAGTTTTAGCAGTTTTATCACGCAATATATAGCGCGAATGCTCTTTCAACAGTGACTCGGAGGAAAATTTGTAAGAAAGACATCTTACTTTTTGCCGAAATGGCGTCGATTCAAGAGAAAGCCCAGTGTGTGCTTTGGTTTTACGAAACGAAATCATTCATTAATGTTCAGCGTAAATTTCGACGTTGTTATGAAATCAAACCTCCTGGTACAAAATCAATAAAGCGATGGCAGGAAATGTTAAAAAAATAGGCAGCATTAAGGATCTTCTTAGAAGTGGCAGGCCGAGTGTGAGCGAAACAATTGTTGAACTTACACTTGGCGGGAACTGAAGTACCGTTTAGACAATCTCCGTGCTCCCAAAGGGGCATACGTTGAAATTTACTGAGGTAAATGGTCTTATATAAAAATTTATAATAATGCGAACACTATATCGAAAAAAATCATATGTCTAATTATAAGTTTGAGCACATTAAATAATTACAATCAGTAAGGTGACCAATCGTCCTCTTTTAGGGAGGACAGTCCTTCTTTTTTAAGTTCTTTCCTTCCTCAAAAAGTGTCCTCCTTTTCAATATTTTAAAGCTAATCTGTTAATATCTATTCAGAGATGCCTGGCCGAACTGTTACGCCTCTGCTTGAGGAAATTAGAGCACTGAATGTATATTTAAATTCTGATTAATTAGAACAATGGGGAAATCAGCACGTTGAAACTGACAAAAGATGGTTGGTAATATTTTAACATTTCAAAAATGAACACATTCCATAGGAAAATTTAGTTATTTTTGTTGAATTTACGTTGTGCTGTCCAGGAACCAATGCAGCAGTTGAAAGAGTTTTTTTTTTCACTAGATAATGATTTTTGAACAGGTGAGAAATCCAGATTCAATGTTGATACTTTAGCTGCAGCACTTACCGTAAAATTCAATATGAAGGATATTTCTTGCTCCGAAATTTCCGATACATTAGAAAATGATATATTGACAAAAATAAATTCGTTTAATGGAAAAATACTCGTTTAAGTAAATAATTAAAAGGTATCTAAGCGTAATTAGTGTATTTTTGTTTGAGTTAATACAATGTTTCATATATTTACGTTGCAATTTTTCCTTAAACTTTTCGTGTGGGCGCGGGTTTTCATTGAAAAAAAACTGGTTACCTGATAATCAAGGAAAGACTTTGGATTTAACCTATGTTCAATACTATAGGAAATATATAAATACTTCATCTCTAGCTTGCGTATTGCCTTTATATTCCATTTCGTTATTTTACTTTGCGCTTAGCCCGGCATGTAAATCTTATTCCATTTCTGTGATTGGTTCTGATTTTCTATTCTTAAGAGAAATAAGAAGCAGACGAGCCTTGATTCATTTCCATGATGAGACATCCCTCTGTGCGCCCTCCCCAATTCCTTAAGAATAAATGAATGACAAGACACAATTTGTAGTCCAGACGCATAAGTCACTCACTCTCCCATCTTATGAAAAAGCTTTCTCAGACCTCTTCCAACATCTACCTTTACTTATTTATTTTATACTGTTGACAGGACGGGTGCGCTTGATTAGAGGCTGTTGGGGACCTTCGCCCTCCCTGGGAAGGGTTCTTGGAATCGCCGCTCCTCAATTTTTAATAAGCAATCTGTCATAAACAAGTATGATGTACGAGATTCTCGATGGGAAGGATTCATAAATTTGGGATTAGACGCCAAGCCCCTCTCTGCGTGCGATTGACGTGGATTCCCCCAAAAAAGAATATACCGAGTACATCTTATTAAATGGTTGGAATGTCTTGTCACAGATCAGAATGAATTTAAGACCCCCCCCCCCCACTCCGGGGGTGGCAGAAGATTGCACAAGTATGCGAAATAAATTCTTAAAATTTTGTTCTTTTCTTTAACTGTAGCACATTTAAACTTTTAGAATCTTACTATAAGATATAATTAATAATTTAAAAGAAACGAACACAGGAATATTTTGTGTGAGACCCCGAACATCATATTTCATCGTATTTTTTCACTTTAAACATTTCTATTTTGTTTGAAATTTTAAAACTTATCTGATTCCCTTGATTTTTTTTTTTTTTTTATAAATCAAACTTTATTCTATAGAAATTGTATGCTGTTGGAAACTTTCTTGTCGTTTTATTAATGCATTTGAATTGTTATGAATTATGTATTTTTGTGGACGTGGTTGTCAAAATAAAAGGGGTGTAAAAAATTTGTCTACTTGAAGCATCATTCTAATTGAGGCATCGAGTAAAATCGAGTACTTCCCAATTTCACAAAACACTAAAAAAAATTTTCAGTTTTTCAATCTTTAGTATTTTTTCCCATCCTCCATTTCTTAGCTGTAACTACAAGGCTTTAGTTACTGGAAATGTAACTCTTGAGCTTCTTGAAATAAAATATTCCAATTGGGCAAACAATAATTTTTAAAATATTTCTCTACGATATGTTAGTTGTACACCAATGTTTGCAAGTCGACATACTGAAAAATTTCACCAATATTACTTTCAGAAATCTACATTTTTGTAAACCCTAACAATGCCATTCACTTTAATGGTCCTCTTTCAGTAAATATAATTACGGTAAATTTAAGCGTCATTTGTGACTTTTTTCATTGTAAATTTTAAATAGAATTTAGATCGCGAAAAAGTATTAGTGGCATGAATTTTTTGTTAAGAAATGTATTGAAAATTTTAAATTACCTTTTAAATAACTTTTTAAAAAGATTGCTTGTATATGAAACAGGGGCGTAGCCTACCACCCTATCAATGATATGGGGCCCTCAAGCTACAGGGGCCCCAACGAGTGTAACTACGGTCCCACTAACAAGGCTCTCATATATGAAAAGGGGCCTTGGAAGAATTTTGATTCAGGGCCCACTCAGAACTAGCTACGCCAATGATTTAACGAGGAATTTTAAGCTGATTCATATTCTTATAGAATTTTAAATCATTAAAGAAGTATTAAAAATAAATTGGCCGCGTAACATGTGGATATATACAAGTCTATTCACAGATTTGTAACGAATAAATTTAAAAAATAAAATAACAGGCTTTCGGCCACGACCAACGACAGGTGTACAACTTGTCTCATGCTCTGGTAACTTTCCTTCCTTTTCTTCGGAAAGGACACGACAACAACCGGCTTTCCATATTAAGAAAAAAGTTGTAAATTTTAATTTTGTTTAATAGTAAATTGATGCCATAATTTTTCTTGAAAATTTACATGCATAATTGAAAAAATAATTCTCAAAATGACCTTGCTTGGTAAATTATATGAATTTCTTTATTATTGCCTCTACTTAATTGAAGTCATTCATTAAGCAAAATTCAAAACTTATTGAAAACAACAAGGAGGTAATAGCTACTTATAAAATCATCAGTTTTTTCTGTTTTAATCCATAAAAGGAAGAATATACTTCAGAATAATTGAATGTATGTGTGAGCACTTTTTAAAATGATTATAAATAGTTTGTAAATGTGGTAGATCGATTGAATGAGAAAAAATTCATTTTTATGCAATTCTTGGATTTTATATTTCAAAATTGTATAAAAATTGTTCTTTGCTCTTTATATTCTTATGGGTAGATTTATTAGAATTCGAATTATACATAAACTAAAATTATTCAGTACTCCCAAAACAAAAAAAATTGATGATTTCGACCTGTTTATTCATTTCTACACTTCTTTTAAATTGTGTATAATTATTTATTTAATTTTAATTTAAATGAGAATGCAAGAAATAGATTATTGCAAAAATCCCCCAGTTGTTCTTCATAAAAGTAATTAGAAATAATGACGTAATGAATAAATACATCAAGGGACCCCCTCCCCCATTTTTTTTCTTTTTTAATCATCCCCTTGATTCTAATGAAATATTTTAAGAAAAGAGAAAATGCAAAAATTTATTTTAAGCTTTGTGATTTTAGTTTTAATTTATTTATTTCCTTTGAGCTATTTATAGTTCATTATTATAATTAATTTATTTTATAACCTACAATGAGATAGTACTAAGTACAGAATTTATAAATTGTACTATAAAATACTAAACTTTATATAATCTTCTTAATTTATTAAATAAAAGGGAAAACAATTTTTTTATATCTTTATTACAAATCATTTCCTAACGGTAGCATTATCAAAAAGAGTTTGCTTTTATTTTTTTAAGGAAATGTATAAGCGTATATATTATTTTAAGTCCATTGTTATTGTTGTCGTCAAGTATGACAAAGTTCACAGGCAGGAACGATGATAAAAATCAGATAGAGTCAAAGGCTGAAATCCCAATTGGCAATGTCCTCAGTTTATTATTAGTACCTTTACATCTGATGTTTGCTTTTGTAAAAGAATGAAAAATGTTTTGAAACATTAATAAAACTGCCACTCATACACTGTAAATTAATTCCGATTCATTCATTAAATATAATTTTGCATCAACATCTTTAAAAAAACAATCTGCACCTATGTATTAATTAAGTAAATTTAAATGCAAAGTTTATTAACATTAAATTTAAATGCAAAAATATTTTAAATATATATTTTACAATAGCTTACGAATCTGGAGTACGGTAACTGGTAAAACGTGTGCGCTCTATTTTTGTACGATAACCAAAATTATTTAAAAACAATATTCGTGTAATCGGTCTAAAAACGCGTTTTATACGTAGATTGGAATTACTTTTAAATTTGGTAAAATACTTTGTGTGTATTTATTTCTATCCCATTTAACACTAGATTAAGTAAACTTTAAGCCTGTCTTCACTAAAAGTACGTGAGCCTGAGCTAAGCGCGTAGCACATTTTCGGATAGAAAAATGTCTCCTTTTTCAGTAAAATTTGCAACATTATAATTCAAACATCTCTTTACAATATAGCGTTTTTAAAATTTGAAAATATTTCATAAATACTTATTTTTTTCAAACCTCAAAAAATATCGTTGATGCAGATTCTAACGATGAAAAGGAAATGAATAATGCAGCTCCTGTTCCCACATCATCCGAAACGAGGAACGCCAGGAAAAGTATGCGCAGTTATTTAGACGCACATTCCAATGGCGAAATGAATAACAAAATGAATGATATCGAACAATTTGCAGACAATTTGATGCAAAAATGGGCAATGCAAAGAAAAATATCAGATTATTTTGCAAAAACTCAATAAATATTTTATTTTTCAAAAAACTTTAACATTTTGTATTAAATTCCAGTGAGTTCTTGCGAATGTTTTTGTTTATTGATTTTTATTTAATACACGCATATATACACATCTTCATAAGTAAAATGTACTCTAATAAACTTAATTTTGTTGAATATACGTTTTACTTATTTATTTTTTGTAATATCCATTAACACGAAGAAATATTTCAGTCCCTTCAGTTTCGTGTTAAGCTGTTTTCCCTGTATAATAAGATTTTTTTTTGTATGTAAACGTTTATTTTGTGTAGTGTCAAATTACTATTCGATGCCATGGGCTTAAAATAAATAAATGAGAAGGAAAAAAATTCTGATTCATAAAAATGCCAATAAATAAAATCCGAATTGCTCCATATAAGACCGGTTAAAGGATCACATTCGTGGAATTCCTCAACTGATTAACATATTCGATTGTTCTGCAGGTAAGAGCTCGGAGAAAGATTAAAAGGGCCGATGGTGTGACGATAAACAAGAAGGCTAATAAACAAGTTTAATTCCTAAACACTGAGATTTATTTAGATTCGCAGGATTGAGTTGTACAAAGTGTTCCATAAATAACGGATTATGAGGCTGTTTTGTTCTCGAATGCATTCTTTCGAAAGAGTTAAAGGAGTTTACAAACACACCTTTTCGAACAATTACTAGATCAGCATTTTTTTTTTTTTTTTTTAAATATTTTTTCAACTTTTTTTTATCTGTTAAGCTTAAAATTTATTCCATATTTTCCATTAAGATAAATTGTCGGGTATTTTTTTATAGGAAGACGCGTGGTACAAAATCAATTTAAAATTGCATAAATCGAGCAAAAATGAAAAATATAATCTCTGTCTCTTGATTAAGAATGCAAGTAAATGAACGATCGTCCTTTTTTACCACACTTCAAATCTGTATAAATGTCTAATTATATATACATATATATATTCCCCTTTTTGATATCTTACTTCGCGTTCTTAATGCAAGAAATCGGGGTTTTTTTTATCTGTATTAGGTGATTTAAAAGCAACGATAACTAATTTTTTCTAAACTTTTTTTCTCCTTTTCCTTGCTTGATACCTTAATATCTAGCTAAATAAGAAAGGCGTTTTCACATCATGTCAGTGAAAGGACGCGCGATTTACGACTTACTATTTTCCTAAAAAAAATAGTTCATATTTCTATCCACATGTTAATGTTATGAAGTCAGTGGCGCACACAAGGGAGGGGTCCTGGGGGTCCGGCCCCCCCCCAAAGCCCTTGATTTTTTTCCGAATGATTATAATTCTAAGTATATAGTACGTAAAATTTAATTAAGTATTTGTTATTAATGATTAACTTTATTAATTAACGCTATAATTATTTATTCAATAATTAGTTTTTTACTGTGTTTTGTTCTCGAAAATTGACAAAATCAAAAGGAGCATGATACAAGATTGGTGAACTTTCGATCCCGGATCCCTTGAAAAATTTCTGTATGCGCTAATGTATGAAGTCATAATAAATTTATTACAAAAAACAATAAGCAAGGTTTGGGTAATAATGTCTTGAGAATATGTATATATAATCATACTTTATACACTAATATCATACACTAACTTTTTATAAACGAAATTTAACACGAAGCAATATATAGGAATATAGCAAGATAAAACAAGATAAAAAAAAATAAAAAAAAGAAAATGGTTGCAATAATAGCAAATGTAATAGACTCTTAGGACCAAGATTGGGGGTTGAAGTCTATTTCAAAGGTACCAATCTTTTTCTTTATGTCTTCATATTACTAGAATAATATTTAAAAAAAAATACTCTGTAAAAATTAAAAATAAGTTCGAAAAGTATAGAACTTCATTATACTATATAGTGTGAGCGTGTATTTAAGTTTGTGCGCAACATCATAAAAAATAGAAGCGAGCGAAATATGTTGGTAATTTTTCCCCATAGAAATGGTGAACCAATTTAGTATTTAATTTTACGTAATGAGTGGAAATAACTTATGTCTGAGACTTTTAAAGTATGGAAGTTTGTTTTTTACAAAAGATTTTTTTTTCATCCCTAAAGATGAAACACAATCCAATCACATGAAAATAAATTCCGAACAAAGTATTAAATGAACTAAGATAACTAAAAGAAACACATTTATTTGACTTTAAAAAGAGAGAGGGGGGGGGGGCAGAAAAATTAGAAAAGATTTAAGTAGCAGAAACTCTGATCACTATTCTCTTTGGACTTACATTAAAACATAGAATGGAATTTTCGCAGCGATTCCCGATCAAACAATTTACAATTAAAATGATTTGGAGCTTTAGATAAACACGAACAGCATAAATATTGGAACAAATAATATGAGAACGAAAATCTCAATTAGTGCAAAAATTTTCCCGTAATTCTTCATGCTTGTGAAAAAGTTTACAGATTACGTATCAGAATTTTTTTAAAAAATATCTAATGTTTTCTTATATGATAGAGAAACCAATATACCCTATTATAATACCTAAGTATTTTTTCATCGGTCCTAACTATTGTGCATACATTTAATTACCAAAAATAAATTTTTAAAAAATTTATCAAATGTTACGATGTTATTACAATCTTTTGATTAATTTTACAATCTTGTAAACATTAATTGCTAAGCAATCATTTTCATCACCTCAAAATAAGCTGAATACTTAATGGATGCATTTTAATTGCTTACTATTATTTATATATTGTTAATATCGAAGTTTGATTGGAAATCCCAGGAAAAATATTCAAAATAAATTCGAACTGTTAATGAAAATAATGTTATTTGACTATGAGAAATTTTTTGCATGGTATCGAAATTATGTGGCTTTAGTTTTTTAAATAATATTTTTCGAATGAGAACACGGTTTTCTTCTATCTATTTGTATTCTACTGATATTAAAAACGACATTAGAAAACTAAATAACAATGTAGAAGTAATGATATTCCTTAGTAAGCTACACGTCGACAATACAAATGGCCAATATATTTTACACGAGTCTTTGTTAATATATTTCCACAATTATATTCATATTTTTCTTAACAACGGTGAAGTTTAAGACATGCATAATTTTTTAAACTTTATAATATAATATCTTAAGGAACTGTATATCAAAGATATAAATCAAGGATACAAATGCATTAAAATATTTAAATGCTGCTTTTTAACAAATGCTTTTTTAAAGCACTGGAAACATACATGTGGATGAGTGCAGAGAATGCTTTCAGAATTACAAAATATGATTGAAACAGTATTTATATATAAAAAAAAACATTTTGATCTATCAAGCATTCGGAATTTCTGATTTGCTAAAAACAGTTCATGATTTTGACCTAAGCAATCCACTATTTATCTTATATTTAATTTTTTGTTTTAAGAACTATTAAACTGTTCTTAAAATTGAATGTTCCTATCTAAATAGCCTTCTTATTTTATAAATAAATTCAACATTAAATATATATATATAAATTCAATCTCTTCCATAATAATAATACAAATAGTAATACTGGATTAGAATTAAATTTAGGTTTTGAATAAAGGCATGGATTAATTTTGAAGCCCGTAAAAATTTACCGCCCTAGACCCGGGCCTCTAGCCTAAATCAAGTCACTGCTTATCAGAACGAACCTCACAGATGCCCCACGGCCCCCAAGACAACTTGAGGTCATCATCTACATACCTCCCCCTCCCTTCTTATAAAAGAAAGGAAAGAAAAGGGGGAGATATGTATATATAATCATACTTTATACACTAATATCATACACTAACTTTTTATAAACGAAATTTAACACGAAGCAATATATAGGAATATAGCAAGATAAAACAAGATAAAAAAAATAAAAAAAAAGAAAATGGTTGCAATAATAGCAAATGTAATAGACTCTTAGGACCAAGATTGGGGGTTGAACTCTATTTCAAAGGTACCAATCTTTTTCTTTATGTCTTCATATTACTAGAATAATATTTAAAAAAAAATACTCTGTAAAAATTAAAAATAAGTTCGAAAAGTATAGAACTTCATTATACTATATAGTGTGAGCGTGTATTTAAGTTTGTGCGCAACATCATAAAAAATAGAAGCGAGCGAAATATGTTGGTAATTTTTCCCCGTAGAAATGGTGAACCAATTTAGTATTTAATTTTACGTAATGAGTGGAAATAACTTATGTCTGAGACTTTTAAAGTATGGAAGTTTGTTTTTTACAAAAGATTTTTTTTTCATCCCTAAAGATGAAACACAATCCAATCACATGAAAATAAATTCCAAACAAAGTATTAAATGAACTAAGATAACTAAAAGAAACACATTTATTTGACTTTAAAAAGAGAGAGGGGGGGGGGGCAGAAAAATTAGAAAAGATTTAAGTAGCAGAAACTCTGATCACTATTCTCTTTGGACTTACATTAAAACATAGAATGGAATTTTCGCAGCGATTCCCGATCAAACAATTTACAATTAAAATGATTTGGAGCTTTAGATAAACACGAACAGCATAAATATTGGAACAAATAATATGAGAACGAAAATCTCAATTAGTGCAAAAATTTTCCCGTAATTCTTCATGCTTGTGAAAAAGTTTACAGATTACGTATCAGAATTTTTTTAAAAAATATCTAATGTTTTCTTATATGATAGAGAAACCAATATACCCTATTATAATACCTAAGTATTTTTTCATCGGTCCTAACTATTGTGCATACATTTAATTACCAAAAATAAATTTTTAAAAAATTTATCAAATGTTACGATGTTATTACAATCTTTTGATTAATTTTACAATCTTGTAAACATTAATTGCTAAGCAATCATTTTCATCACCTCAAAATAAGCTGAATACTTAATGGATGCATTTTAATTGCTTACTATTATTTATATATTGTTAATATCGAAGTTTGATTGGAAATCCCAGGAAAAAATATTCAAAATAAATTCGAACTGTTAATGAAAATAATGTTATTTGACTATGAGAAATTTTTTGCATGGTATCGAAATTATGTGGCTTTAGTTTTTTAAATAATATTTTTCGAATGAGAACACGGTTTTCTTCTATCTATTTGTATTCTACTGATATTAAAAACGACATTAGAAAACTAAATAACAATGTAGAAGTAATGATATTCCTTAGTAAGCTACACGTCGACAATACAAATGGCCAATATATTTTACACGAGTCTTTGTTAATATATTTCCACAATTATATTCATATTTTTCTTAACAACGGCGAAGTTTAAGACATGCATAATTTTTTAAACTTTATAATATAATATCTTAAGGAACTGTATATCAAAGATATGAATCAAGGATACAAATGCATTAAAATATTTAAATGCTGCTTTTTAACAAATGCTTTTTTAAAGCACTGGAAACATACGTGTTGATGAGTGCAGAAAATGCTTTCAGAATTACAAAATATGATTGAAACAGTATTTATATATAAAAAAAAAACATTTTGATCTATCAAGCATTCGGAATTTCTGATTTGCTAAAAACAGTTCATGATTTTGACCTAAGCAATCCACTATTTATCTTATATTTAATTTTTTGTTTTAAGAACTATTAAACTGTTCTTAAAATTGAATGTTCCTATCTAAATAGCCTTCTTATTTTATAAATAAATTCAACATTAAATATATATATATAAATTCAATCTCTTCCATAATAATAATACAAATAGTAATACTGGATTAGAATTAAATTTAGGTTTTGAATAAAGGCATGGATTAATTTTGAAGCCCGTAAAAATTTACCGCCCTAGACCCGGGCCTCTAGCCTAAATCAAGTCACTGCTTATCAGAACGAACCTCACAGATGCCCCACGGCCCCCAAGACAACTTGAGGTCATCATCTACATACCTCCCCCTCCCTTCTTATAAAAGAAAGGAAAGAAAAGGGGGAGAAAAAAGGGAAGACGGGTCTCACCCCGCCACCGCAGCGCCCCCTCCTTTTATTTTTACGAGGGCCGCCGATTCGACGCCCCGATCATAGAGAGTAGCCTTAATTCGGGGACGTAAAATATAATTAAAGGCCTCCGCTTACCTTCGCCCGTCCCCCGTGCACTCCAGGCAAGATGGCCGACCGACCACGCCGCCCAGAAGGTGAGCTCTGCCTTTTTTGCCCGCGCTTTGTCGGGGAGCGTTTTTTGCGATGACATTCCTTTGCGACGATTCTAAGGGTGCCGGAGAATACGACGCTTGCAGGGGACGAGAAGGGCTCGACTTGAGGTAAGAAAATGTACCTATCCTCTTTCATGATTCTGTAACAAAAAGAAAACATTCTGTACAAAATTGTAAAGTCACAATTCTTGACTAAGGATGTAGGAGTCAAGTGCAGGACCAAACGATTTGAAAGATATGTGTGCAAATAAGCCTAACCTACTGCAGAGCTTGAAAATGTCAAACAGAAATTTTTTTAAATTATAAAATAGGTTTAACACGGTTTTTTATTTTCTAATTTGAAAATATTTTGATCGCAGGAAATGTTTTTTACCGATAGTATTGATTAAAACATTTTAACCCAAAGTTCTGTTTTATTTTTAAAAAAGATGAAATACAATACGTTATTGATCATAATACTTAGTTAATATGTAGTGTAGCATATTTTCAACGTCACGGTTAGTTAAAAATATTTATAATTTTGTCTTCAAGTAAAATCAGATGCACTTGGGTTTTAACTATTGAGTTCTTTCGAGAATATTTGGTCACACAGACAACAAACAAAAAAAAAAGGCATTGATTCGAAAATTTCATTGGAAAATTTTCTGCTTTTCTTCAAAACAGTTAGATGTGTTGCTAATTAATAGATAATATAGCTACTGAATCAATAGATACCACACAAAAAATGTACTTATAAAATATAAATGAAAGTTTAAGTATGTAATAAGAATTTTGCACACAGCACAGTATGTAATGTCAATAGACATTTAACACATGATAGCATTTGGAAATAGAAAACGTGATATTAAACTGATTATTTTATGCAAAAATTATACACTAAAAAGCCTTAATTCTGCATATTTTTGTTCAGAATTAATTATTTCTTCTGATCTAAATATATCATGCTATCTTTTTCAGAAAGATTTTCAATTAAGTGGTGTAAATAGTAAATTGTGCAATTGTATTCAATCAGAGAAAATAATATGTCTACACCTAAAATGTTGTTGTTTTTTTCGAACAAAAATACTTATTGATATTAAATATTTGTAATAAATAATAAGTGAAAAATAGTGTATGTCGTAAATTTTTAGATTAATAAAATGTGAAGTTGATTTCTATTTATGTAAAAGATGTAAACAAAACTTGCGCGTGAAAATGAGGGTTTTTTTCGTGTAAAATTTTCTTATTTGTGTGTGTGCTCTGGCATGTTTGATGATTTTTTTGTATTAAAGATTTTTTTCTTTATTTAATATCTCAATATATATTCACTACGTCTTAGTAATATACTTGTTTCTTCAGTATGTTATCATTGTATTTTTATTTTTTTTAAAAAAAATTACATTGCATGGGCAAGAAAAATATCTTAAACGTAAACATGTATCCTAGTCTTTTATTCGGATGTTTGTAATGGTACAAATGTAATCGAGTGGCTTTCTCTTAAAATGTGTATAATAATCCTCATAAATATTATTTTGACTAATTGATATCATAAATTATATGATTACGATGAAGTTTCTATGCAAAAAATTATTGCAATAAAATTATTACTTTAAAATGAAATAATCTTATTTTTAAACCAATTTTCTGCTATATAAAATATGTACCATAAATTTCGATCATACAATGATTGCATAAAATGAAAATCGTTATCATTTTTATTCAACGAAGGTATTTTGAATCCTAAATATCATATTTAAAGTTATCTTGTATTCTTATATAGAAACACACACACAATATGAGATGCCAATATTTTTTTTAAATAAATTAAATAAAACAATGGAGTAGTTAACAAATTATTTTTATAATGTAATGAACATTTTGAACTTTTCTTCTTTAAATGTGAAATTGTATGAAGTGTTATGGTTTATACTCCTATTTTATTTACAATTTCCCTCGACAATTGTGATTCAGTAAAAATTTTCTTAGAGATAAAAACTCCTCAAAACTCTACTAAGCAGTTTAATAAAACTTAGTAAAATATTAAAACTTTTTTTGTACACTCTATTTGAAATAAGAAATTTAAAATTAGGATGTTTCCATAAGACCTAATACCTCTAAACAGTTTCAACAGAATTCAAAGCAATTGAATGCATTCACAAATGAGAAAATTTTCTTCTCTTCTAGAATTCAGAGCCACACAGAAGAATATGTAGAAAAAATGCCAGCTTATATACTGTTACTTTTATTTAATATTTGCTCCCTATTTTGCAAGTGTGATTACAATTAATTTAAAAGAAAATATCTGTCGAGTTAATTTAAAACGCAATATATCAAGATCATTGTTTTTGATCATTGGTTGTTGTTACCTAAAATATTTTATGATTTTTATAAATGTATAAACTTGAAAATTGTATTTTTCTGTTGTTCATGACGTGTATGTTTCATAGGTATTTAAGTATTCCCATTATATAATGTTTAATGTGTTTCAGTTTTTTTAAAACTATCTTTGAATATATGTATGTATGCAACGACTTTTTTAAGTTTTGAGGTATCTTGCCTACGCTTCTGAATCAATGTTTGACTGAAATTTAAAAATGCTTTTATCCTTGCCATTTTGTGTAGGAGAAAAACGTTGAACATCCAGAGAGAAATATTTAATACGATAAAAAAAGAGGAAGGTCTGCGTAATAAAAGTGGTGAATTTTAAACATCCGATATTTAGCATTATTTTAGTGATATAAGAATCAAAATTTTTCTTAAGATTTTGTAATTTTGTTAAAGTTCTGTGCAATGAGTCATAACTTCTTGGTAATTGTAAATTATATTTTAGATTTTAGTTCGTTACCTTTATAACTGTGTTAAGTATAGTGTATAATAAAATAATTGGAATGTATGGCTTTCAATTCCATGTAGTGTGTTTTGAGCTTCGGTATAATTTCCATCTAATTTTACCTAAAATACCTCATTTTAATAAATTTAAATTGTCATAAAACTTCCTAATGGGTGTTTTTCATTAGTTTAAGTCATAAGCATCAACAAACAAACATAAAATTACTAATAGTATTGTATTTTAGGAAACTTGTCTCCGAACGAGAAAATTTCTTTCACATTATACATTTATTCAAACTAAAAAATAAGTACATAGCAAATTCATGCAATTTTTCCATCCCTTTCATGTGCCATTAAAATAGAAATTCATTAAAAAAATTATTTTTTATAGTTGTTGAAATTTTAAATATTGTACTGCTATGTGTATTCCTGGGCATGTATCTCAATTTTCCGTGCCAATAAGGTTTGAAATGACGTGCACTATACGCTTTCTATATATCATTATAGTTGGCGTATTTATCCTTTGCACGAATGAATGGCTGGAGCATGTATTTTTAATCTGCCTTTATGGCGTGATGACAGGCAGCCTTATGTTTCATCTGATAAAAATCGATTGTAATTCAAGCCAACATGACATGCTCCATTGGCGAAACATAAACACACAAATGAAATTACCTATAAAAATTTAATAGCGATCAGGCCATTTTGGTTTCTGATCTTTTATGATCACACGCGGTTTGTTGTTTTTAGAAAACTGTTTCTCTCTATGTAAAATACTATTCATGCTCTTTTAAGTTTCTTCGTTTTCTGTGTATGAAGGACGTGAGTACATAAACTGCATCATTGTTCATTTTTAATATAAAATTGATATTTCTTTTTTTCTGTTTTAAGCTATATAAAAGATGATATTATGCCATTTGTAATGATAATGAATTTATTTGTTGCTGTGATGTATAGGGTTTTAATTTGAATAATCTGTAATATTTTGAAACGTTCTATATAAAATAACGGTTTATTTATGTTTTTATATCACACACGAATAAGTTAGAGAATAGTTTCGAAAGTTTAAACAAACCGCACATTTAAAACAACATATGAAGAATTTTTGAAAAGAGTGTTCATATTCTTAATTTATTTTGGCAAAGTATTCAATAATCTCGTCAGAAATCCATTGAAATTTTTCTTTGAATAGGTTCGAATTCTTCTTGTGTGAAACCGCCGATCGAAATAAGGTATACCTTCTTCAAATAACTATTAACTGCTCATAAAAAAAATTAATACAAAAATTTTATAATTGTGTCTCTTTTTGAAACCTTGTATCTAATTATTTGTAGATAAAAACCATTCTTCGGTAATTAATTCCATACAAACTAAAAAGGGACAACAACAAAAGTGTTAATAAAATTTAATTTTTGGAAGAATGGAAGTTTTTTTGTAAAAATGTATATTTGCTTTATAGTAGCTAATTTTTTATTGTTATGTATATTAGTACTGAACCTAAATTCTTATATATTAATAGTTTCATCAGTATTTTAATTCAAAATAGTTCTTCTTAAACTGAGAAAGTATTTAAGGAAATGTAAAACATATGCGTAATAAGTGGAATTTTCGAGGCATTAAATTTGATGTGAATTTCCACAGATAAAATATTTTTCATATTCGTTTTACATTATAGAGAGAAAAATACTTAATTAAAAGATTAATTATTGTTTCCTGAATAAAAATACTGGATTAAAAGATGTATTGAACAGTAATTGAATACTATACTTGCACTTTTACGGATATTTCAGTAGTAATAATAATCTTAAAACAAAAATTTTGAAAATAAAAATCTTGCATTTGTTTTAAATAATATAAATCATTACATTTTAGCGAAGTTTTTTTGAAATTTTTCCCGTATTTTATATATAATTTGTAGAAAAAAATAAATACTTGAAAAAAAAAGCTTTTAAAATAACTAAATTGAAACAAGATGACGCCATTAATATTTTTAACAAGAATAAAATCTATCGAAATAAAAAAGAAATTGTAATATGCTGAAAAAAAAAGACATTTCATAAATATACAAAGAAAAATATCGCTTTTAAAAGTCGTTACCTTACGAGTTTAAAACACTAAATGTGCGATTTATGTAGGCGTGGTTTAAAAAATGTATAAAATAATTACTCATTTTCAAAAAATTTCCTAATTTTGTTTAGCAAAAACTTGAATTACAAATTGTTCGCATTCGTTTATTTTAAAAAATCAGAGCTATATTTCGAATACAATCTCGAACACAACTTTTGCCGTATATTTTTGATAGCTCTTTTGCAGCCTGAATAGCTACAGTGGCGCCCTCCTGTCACTCAACAGTAGGAAAACTCTCATTGCCTCAAGAAACGCTACCTCATTGGTCAGAGAGCGAAACCCCGCCTCCAAAACCTGTTCCGCCTAATTACAATGCACGAATAAGTAATATTCAATGTCTTAGTGTAAACAAATGAGCTCCAGATGTAAACAAGCCCCTCCTCCTTCTAACTAGTGACCCAGTTTGCTCTGTAATGTCATTTTACCGTGAAAAGTTGAAATCGAGAAAAAGGAATGTATCGAATCGCTCTTATTTCTATCGAAAGACGACCGGCCGCTCGTGGCCGAATCGAATCAAAGAAGATGGCGCATGCTTGGAACGAATTCTGCCCAGATCGATGATAGGGTTTAAATACTTTTAACTAATACTTAACTAGTTCCAATTTCGATTTCTTTCATATTGTATTGAACATATTTTTATGCAATGATTTCTTGAAAGATTATTGATCTTCAAAAACCCCGGTAAGGAATTTTTTTTCCTTCTGTTTTTTACTTTTTATTCTAAATACACGCGAACAGTTCCTGTTCGAGAATATTGTACTGATTTGATATTTAATACATCAATCCTAGAGAGTTGGAGGTTATTAATTATTGTTTTAAAAAATAAGATTTTGTACTAAAATTTTCAACTGGTCTACTGGATAAAGGATTTTTAAAAAACTATTATATATGTGTATATATCTTTGTACAGTTTACGTATTATTTTTGGATCTTATAAAACGAAAATTATTTTTAATAGTTATGAATAAATTTAATCTGATTTAAATTACATTTATAAAGCATTCTATGTTTAAAAATATGCATTCAAATTTTCATGTGTATTTAAGAGTGATAATGCAATCTATTACAGAATTTGAACTATTTTAATATTCCTCTTTAATTCTTTTTTCTATATTTTATACCCCATTTCTTGCACCTTTAATAAAAAAATATTATTCTATGTAATAAAAGTATTTTCTGTTACAAACACGCCATAAAAGTAAATGGAAGTCTGAACTAGTTGTTCATATTCTAACGTGTCAACAAACACAATTTTTCATTTAACATTGTTAGACAGATTTTAAACAAAAAAACAAAAACAAAAGCATTAAATCAAGTTTTTTAAAACTCTTTTTTCTTTATTATAAATATAAAATTTCACAATTCCAAATATTGTTTCTAAAATTATTAGCAAATCTGTAAAATAACTGTTTAAAATAAGAAGAATTTGTTGAATGAAACTAAACTATATGAAAAAAAAAAAACATTATAATTTTTTTTTTCCCGAGAAAAAAAATTACATTAAATGCTAAATACATTTTTATCAGCAAAAGAGTAATAACTCATGTGTATGAATCATTTTGAGTATTTTAAAAGTTTTATATATTTTCTATATTTTTTTTTTATGTAAGGTAAAAAATAATAATTTCCTAAGCAAATTTGTATTTTCATTAACAATAGGGATATAAAGGATTTCTTACTACACAAAATCAAAATTTAAAAACAGAAAATTTATAAACACTTTTTGAAAAATTAAAATAGTTCTAAAAGATTTTAACTGAAATAATTTTAAAACATTTGAAAATTAAGGAAATTAATGTAAAACATTTTGGAAAGAAAAACTGATTAAAATGAGACCTTTTATAGAAATGAGAAAACGAATTCATCTTTTAAACTGTACTTATAACTGCAGAGAAGTGTTTTTATTACCTTATGTCGGCATCTTTAATTTCTTGGTATAAACTCTAAGCACCTTCTTCAAACTCATATTATTTTGGCATTTTCTTGGAGTAAACTTTTTAATGAAAGGTGATATCCAATTTTTTCTAAAAGAAAAAGAATATTGTAGTAATTAATTAACTTAAACGATAAACAAATAATATTCTCCCAGATGGCAGCACATGTTCAATAAACAAATTATTTTAATTCGCATCATTAGTACCATATCATGTGAAATGCTCGTGCACACACACGGCGAGACCACAAACTTTTTGTTTCATAATCAGTATAGCTGTAATATGCACATGAAGTAGAAAATAAAAACATTCATTTAAATTTAAAACATTTAGCTGCATTTATGCAGTAATAAAATTTACTAATATAGAAAATACGTATTATTTAATACTTTTTCAAAATATCTATATTTGAAAATTCCATTTAAATATTTGTTTTCTAAATAATTGTCTGTTATATTCAACTATAATTTGTATTCAATATTTCTTTATAATCAGTTGTTTCTGCACATAGGAACAGTTCACGTTGGTTTTTAATTAATCTGAAACTCAATAAGACTTAAAATTTCAATATTTTAAGTTGTTTTTGACTTTTTATAGACTATCCAATTTATGTGTGTGTTTCCGTTTTATTTTTTCATGAAATTATATATGTTTTTGAGTGCTTTTTAAAGTTTAGTAGTATATAGAGGGTTAAATAATTTTGTGTGTGTGTTTTGAGAGTTTTTTTTCATGAAGTAGGACTATTTCTTTTTCACCGTCAATAATTTAGTAACAAAATTTTAGTTAAATTTTTCTTGCGTCTGTATAATTATTTAAATTTTACAGTTTTTTGAGGTTTTTTTTTTACTTGTCTTGTTGCAGTTTAAAAGAATTAATTCAATGCACATGTTTTATCGATAAACATTAACTTTTTACTTTTTCAAACTTTGTTTTTGATTTATTTTAACATTTTACATTTGTTTTAAACAATGTATCTTCAATCACTGGCAGACACACATAAAAAATAACTTTTAAATCCAAGCAGTATTAAGAGTTTGAAATTTTTAAATATCCCCCTTTACTTTTATTTCATTTATCTTTTCTTAAGATGGTCTTTGATTTGAATCATTGAAGATATGCTTCAACTTTTACTAAGCAGTACAGCTATGTGATTTCACACATTGAGTGTAAATAATTTTTCACTATCTTGCATTTGAGTTCCTTTCTTGTTTGATTGAAAATATACTTCATAGTCATATTAAAAATGATGACGAAAAGCTGTGTTTAATTGTTTAAAACGGTTATTTCAAAATTTGTGCTTTTTAGGTATCAAGATGTAAGAATTTATTTATTTTCAAAAAACTTCTGAAATGGGACATTTGTCCCTCTCATGCTCTCTTTCTTTACGTCTTAAATTTTTTTTATTTCCTTAATAGTAATTTAAGGTATTTTTTAGTGGGTTCATTCTATAAAAATTAAAAAAGAATTTATAAAAAAGGAAAATAGAAATGCATTTGTACTTTTAAAATTCGAACATTAATTTAATTATGTTTTGACATATGAATCTTATCGTGAATCACGTACACTTCCATTTATAATGCCAATTTGACACTAAAAGCACAAATACATAATAATAAAAAATACATAAAAAAAAGTTTGGCCGTAAAAATATTTATTTAGCATTCAACATAGCTACATTTAAAAACCACAAAAAGAGAAATATTTTTTTAAAAAGAATTTCTTCCATAAACTTCCATCTCAAATTTACTAGCATTACTTTGTTGTTCATTTAGATACAAAAAACAGCTACTTTCTTCCAGTAACTTATCTAGCGAGGATTAATAGTCCATATAAAAAGCAAATAATTGTAGATATGTTGCATTTAAATGATGCTCTTTGTAATGTCTCTCTACTACCTTCAGGAGATCATTCATAAGGTTAACGCACTCCTGAAACAGTATGTTTACAAGACATGCATATATATTTTTACTTGAGTTAACAAGTTCAATTAGGTATTCGTGGATTTTTTTTTTGTTAGGCATTAACAAGTTTTAATTCGACTATTTTGTTAGCAATTTCACTTTTTAATTCATTAAAGTTAGCCTTTTATTTCAGATAAATGATGCCTTCTTTGTGTGTATTTAAATGTAACAAAAGGATAATTAATTCTCGGCGAACGTAAAATTAGCTACCCAAATTTCAATTATAAAAATTCATGAAATTTTTATTAAAAAAAAAAGATAATACAGGAACAATCTATGTGTGTTTTTTATGGAATAAATTGTTTCTTCTTTTCGTTTCCATCTTAAATATACAACTGCATTTAAACTAGATTAAATGTGCTTAGAGATTGCCAGGGTTTATCATTACTTACTAGTAGATTTACATTAGTACATTTCTGAAGTTTTAGTTCTGAAATATAAGTAAATTTCTGAAGGCTTTTCAAATTTGTAATTTTAATTTTATAAAACAATGTTGATGAAATTTAAAATCTTTGTTAAATTTCTGACAACACACACGTAAAAATAATGAATGAATGAATGCTCGATTATTTTTGATGCATCGCACATGATACTTAACTTCATAATTAAAATAATGTATACTGATGTTTTAAATGTGAAAAAAAAAATCTTTTAGAGATAGAGAAAAAAATTGAAAAAGTTTTAAATAACATTTTTTGATACTAAGTAAACTAAGCGAGTGTGAATGAAAATAATTTTATGTCATAAAAAAATACGTCATTATCTTATTCGTTACTTTTATTTCGAGTAAAGTATTACATAATTTTTGTCTTGTTCATTGATCATCTTATTGGATCCATCTATCGTTTCCTTTGTTTCTTTTTAAATTCATTTCAACAGCTGCGCCCTTGGCGGCTAAACCACGAACTTCGTAGCCAGAATGCCTTGAGCTGGAAAGATTTCTTCCAAAGAATGACCTTGCAAAATCGTGAGATGGATAGGCCTAAAATTCACCTACATTTTAAATTCTGCTGCAGGGGGGGGAGGGGCGAGGGGGAATGTAGAAGTTTTTGTTGCAAAGTAATAATTCAGGTAATCTTCTTTTTCGACCGCTATTGGCAGAGACAAGTCACACGAATGAGTTAACAGCCAATCGTGTAACTCTATTAACCAACTTATTTTATACAAATTCAATATATACTTTTATATTCTTTGTAAAGCGTTTATTCTATTTTTATCTTATTTTATGTTCATATTTCTATTCTCGGAAGTCCTTCATTACTAAATACTGCCATGCTTAGGGTTCCCTCTTCTTTTTCTTTTGCATGAATTTGAAGCGATGTGTTTATTTCTCGTGCTTCTTGTTTATTTTTCTTTTTCTTTCTGTTCATGAAAGAGAGCGTGTACAGTAGAAGGTGCACCCGTCATATGTTCGGGTGTTGTGACGTCATCACACTCACCCCAGAGTGAAGGGTCATTGATCCTCAGTGACTTTTCTGTCACCTTTCGTTGGGTTCCTTGGTGAGAATCAAGGATTCTCTCAGAGAAGATAATTTGCATATCTCTCTGATCTGTTTCAGAATGTATTTTATATGAAGCCGAAACGTGTAAAAAATTTAAAATCCAACTCTGGCGATAAAGGTTTTTGTTATAGAATTAAGATAAGGTACAAAGAGTCTTTTATTTGTATACATTATTTTTGAATAGCACGGAGGTCAGCGTAATTTGAAAATAATTGTATACGTAACTTCATTAATTGTATACTAAGTTGTGAAAAAAAAAAGAAAAAAGAGTAGAATAATACATCCTCTCCTAAATTATTAAGTTTTTTTTTCTTTTTTTTGTAATTGTCGAGTAGAATTATTTGCTTATTTATTTTTCCGTTTTTATCGATGCAAATTAAAAAGAAAGTTCGGTATAGTGGAAAAAATAGAGAAAAATATGTGGTGTTATCACTTTTATTCTGGCCTTTTTTCTTACGTTCTGTTTATCAGGAAGTCATGATTGATTGAGTGTTTATTAACCTAACAGTTTGACTGACACGATACAAGGGATATTGGTGACGAACCTCGTAATTTTGAATCATTGTCAAAGAAGACACCAGAGATTCTATGCCACTCTACAAACTGTCATACCACGCCAACGTGCGGACTTGGAACCCCAACAAATTTAACGTGCATCAGCCCCCTTACAGTGGCCGAGGTAGCCGATTGGTCATGGTCACTAACTCGGGGCTGGTGTTGTCGAGTTGCGGGTTCGAGACCTAGTGCCTCTAAAGAGCCACTGAAGAGGGGCTGGGGCACGTTAAATTTATCATAGTTCAGGTGCCAGCTTAGATGTCATCCTCGTCACGTGGCCGTGGTAAAAACTACGAGGTCCACCTCTAATAGACCTCGCTTTGCTTCACAGTGCGACACAAATCAAAATAAAAAAATCAAACTTTTCTATGAGGCAGGGGTACAGTGTACTTTATAGAGTAAAGTGTCAGGTGTACCTTATAGATCCCATAACTTGACAGAAACATCGCCTTCCACAGTCATTCTAAAGTGAAGTTTATTTCGAAAAAATAACTTTACTATAATAATTTTATTTTCCTCCAAGGTAAATGTGTTTCTTATAACAATTTTATCAATTATTTTTATTCGAATTTATAATAGAATATCTCAACAAAGGAAGATGAAGCAATTTAGCATTTGAATAAAGTTAAATTGAAAGGTATTTCATTTTCCAATTTTGAATCAAGGCCAAGTGACGAAGATGATACTAGAGCCTGGTGATCAGGGACGTCTTAAAGCATGGGCCCAGGGCATCACCCTCGGTGGAGGCATCGCGATTCGTTCTCGACTCTGTCTTAATAAGATCATGATCTGGATCATTTTAATGGTCATTCGCGCTCATATTCTCCGAAAAACAGGGAATTTCAAACTGCATGTCAACGGCAAAAGTGGTAAGACTGTATTATTAGTTGATGACCGTTGTCCACATGTCTAGGCCTAATACTATAAACTATCATTGAATTCAATTGAGTCAAAAAGCGGCCATCGGTCAAGTCGGCTTGGGGCTAGGTCTGTGAGATTGTGAGTCTCTAGCACATTTATTTGTTTCAAATTACCATTTGAACGAGTATTTGACAATACATGCTATATACTGTCTACTTTTAAAGATCTCAGGTAGGGCCTACTTTTGCATAAGGGTCCAGGGCCTCAAAAATTTTAAGATTTCTCTCGGCCCAGTGCCTCAAAGAGTCTTAAGACGTACGTCCTTGATGATGATACCTTTCCTACTGTAAGTTCCACACGCGCGAGGTTCAATCATGTCCAAGTGTATCTGAAAATTTAAACAGTGCTATTCGAGGAGGTCTAAAAAGATTGACCGTGCAACAAACTTCTTTGTATATTTTATGGCTAGAGGATTCGGAGTTCGAATCCACAGCTTCCGTTACAACCAGTGGCGTAACGGAAAACATTTGCCCCCCCTCCTGCAAAGTCAGGATTTGGGCCCCTTAGAACCATGTGTCCCCGTGATGCGGGGTTGTAAGTTACGCCACTGGATACAACCGATTCTGGCGTCTCTATGCAGTTACATAAAAAGTGATTCAAAAATTATATTTTTCCAAAATTCAAGCCAGTTTAAAACATTTAAAAATTGTTTGAAATCCTACATACTTTACATGCTTGTATTCACGCACATGAAGGTAAAGTTTACAGTTTGTTAAAGATATGAGTAATATATTGGATAGGGGGGAGGGGTATGAAGTAATACATACCTTGAGTTGAAAGTTAGTGGACATATAATAATTTATAAATACAATTTTTTCATTGTATTTATACTAGGTATTTCGTTAGGGTATTGAAAAATTATTTCTTTGTAAATAGTATCGTATTATTTAAATTATGGATCGGTTATTTTTCTAAAAACTTGAGAAATAGTCAGGAACATTTTGTTGAAAAATTTATAAAATTTAAAGTGCATATATTGCATTTGAAGATAATGAAATAAGAGACTATTTGTCTATATATTTCTGAAAATTAGTATCATTAAATTAGCTTATTTTTATTTTAGAAATAATTATTCTATGTGTAGCTCACACAGTTGTGAAAAAAACTGTCAGCAATAACGTTTACATTTAACAGTGGCAATAAAATATCTTCAAAACATAAAATCTATAGTTTTTGATTCATTTTGAAAGTTGGGCAATTTCTTTGAAGCCAACAGTAAAATTTAATCAAGCCATAAAATTTAATTTTGTTTTCTAATGAATTTGGTACAAAGCAATATTTTGTGGTAACAATCCTCGCGATCAAAGATTTCTTTAAATATATATCATTAACAAATAAATTTTATAAACTGTATGGTTCTTCATTTAGAGGAGATATTCTATATAGGAAGTCGTAAGCGTACATTTATAAAAAAAAATCCTATATTAAAATATGATTAATGAGTGACAGCTTTTTTTTATAAAATAAACACAATAAAAATTATTAAATTTTTTAAATGAATTTAAAAGTGACTCCCCTTCGATCAAAAATCTTTCACATTTGCATGTAGATTGTGTGCAAAAATATTTCTCTGTATTAACATATTTTAAAATATTTCGTTATAATCAAGTTTATACAATAAGCGCATGAGAGAGAGATAATATAAACATATAACCCATTACAAATAATGAGGGAACGATGTTGTTTGTTTCCGATAGATGGCGCTCCTATTTATGAGCTGGAGAAGATAGTTGCTCGTATCCATACGGATCATATGCTTCCGTTATGACGTGTTTTTAGGCTCACTTTAAAGCAAGTTATGCGTTGATATATTGCTACTATAAATAAGAACTTTTTCTAACAAAAAAAA
>BMAV01015476.1:934623-958821 GCA_019973955.1 Trichonephila inaurata madagascariensis
AAAAATTCCTGTGTGAGCTACTGGTCTATACTGTATGTAATACTTATGGCTAAAAAGTCAATTTATAAATACAATATTTTTAATATTTATAATGTAACCTATTGTGATTTGAGTGATCATGTTAACTTTTTCTGAATTATTTGAAATTAAAAAAAAGAAAGAAATCTGTTATGTTGTACACATTAGTGTACACAGGAATTTTTCAGGGAAGGAGGGGGGGGGTCCAGGGTCGAAATTCCATTATTCTCGTATCATGGCCCAATACACCACCCAACATATTCTTTTGATTTTGTCGATTTTCGTGAACAAAAAACAGTAAAAAATTATAATCATTAAATGAATAATTATCATTAATTAATAAAACTATCTATAACCAATATTTAATTAAATTTTATGTACTATATACATAGGATTATAATTAATCGGAAAAAAAAATCAAGGACTTTTTTTGGGGGGGAGAGTCTGTACCCGATGACTCCTCCCCCTTCTGTGAGCCACTGGTTGTGCGTAATTTATAAAAATGTTTCTGAAAACCGATGAGAGAGTCTATATTACTTTTCCAACTTTAATAATATTGAAGTTAAAATCACCTCTTTTGTTATAAACATTAGTACTTATAATACAGGGTGAGCTCAAAAGATAGACACGATTTTTAAAAAAATCATATTGTTAAAACTACTGCACATATTACATAAGTTATACACGAATGTAAAGAGAAATATACCAAGTTTTTTCAGTTACAAATGTTCAATGTATGACCCTTTTGTGTGTGTTACACGGCACACACACACATACGTCGAATCTATAATCCATCCAGTTTGGTGCATACATTTTGTAGCATCACTCTATCTATGGTTCATAATGCTGAATAAATGCTTACTTGACATTCTCTGTTATTTGTTGTATCAAAGTTCAAATGATACGCCTTGAAATTCAGTTATTTTTGTAAAATTTCCCACCCCTTTTTGAGGGCAATCCAAGCTCACAGGTGGCAACTTTTGTATGCAAAAACTAATATATATGTGTGTGCAAATGTCGGAAAATCTTGCATTTTTTCAAGATTTTAGTTTTCACTCAATTTTATACGAAATTTGAATATGATACTCTTGAAATGTCTGTTTTTGGAAAACTAGAATTCTTTGTTTTAGAATTAAAATTATTATTTATTATCTCTGTCCTGCAAAAAAAGGACTTACTCGTATACATTCAATTGTAAATATCCTTTTCAGTGAACACGGGTTTTCAGTTCCATTATAAAATGATGCCTGTTGCACAATTTAATTGCACCTTTAAGCTATATCCATTGTTTTATTGAAAATTATTCCTCTTTAATATAGTATACTCCCAACTGCAGTGGGTCGATAAATGAGTACCAAGCTTGCTTGGGGACTTAAACACTAGGGGTCTCGCTTCTGACTGACCACCTGATCGGGACATCTGCTCATGCACCTCAGCACCCAATGGTCATGTATACTGGGATGGGCACAGGAGGCTCTGGCCCTCATGGGCTGTTGCGTCACTGAGTTTGAGTTTTAATATGATATACATTCACAAAAATTACTCTTTTTGTATTGTCAGTATATCTATGCAAACTTAAGAAAATCTTTTGAACGTAATAATTCTTTTATTTATTTTTTCAATTTGTGTTTTTTGAGCAATATTTATTCATGCTTATGCCTGTTAACTTAATATTCTTTATTGATTTCTTTTCAGTTAAACATTTTTGGATGGATGCGTATCTTCTTTTCCATCTGTGTAATGAAAAGCAAGAAACATTGAAGGTATCTTCATTATCATCCTTCATACATCTTCATTCAAATTTATACATACGCGAGTCTAAAGGATTAACTCATTAATTAAGTTGCAATTCCCGTTTTCAAAGTGCGGTCCTGTGCTTTTGAATCATCTGATACTGGAACTCTGAATCTGTGGTACGTGTGATGTGGAAGTTTGTAGAGTGGGGAAAAAGAGCTCGTATACACAACAAAATACACATATTCTGTAATAATAAATGACATCATATACAACAATAGTTCACCAAATAACGTCTTTATTTACACACACAAAAATTGTTAAAATACACAGTGTTGTCTTGACAATGCCCTTTGTATATGGCTTAAATAACAATTAATTTCAATTATTAAAACTTTTTCAATGGAGGAAAACATCAAGTCACTTTCAATTCTGTTTTATTATTAACCATACAAAATAATTTATTATTTTAGAAGAAATAATCAAGATTACAAATTAATTTTTTAAAAACTGTTCGAATTATTTTTGTAATAAATTTTCCAAACGAATTTTTGTTCAATAAATTATACTTTTGGCGAGTGGGGTGTTATTCTCGTCACTTGACCTTTCCTCAAAATTACGAAGTCTATTACTAATAAACTAATCACAGAATGCGATATTAATAGAAAATCAATCAACTAGTGTTATCATTTGTCAACATCAAAGAGAGTAAGTAAGCTTTTGTTGTGATGTGAGTGGTTAATACTGGGCAATTAATACTGGGAGGTGGACTTCTTATATATATAGTGTTACCAGTTATTTGATTCATTTGTTAAGAGATGCTCCATTTTCCTATGGATTCTTGAAGATTTTTTTAATTGAATTCATTTTGATAATATTCTTAGATAATTAGTGCATTCTAATTAAAAAGCATTTTTTTTTCACAAAATGAAATCTGATGACATTTTTAAGAATGGTTATTCTGGATTAAATGTCCGATTTGATTGTTTATATAAGTTAAATAAAAATGGATATCATAAGAGATGAACTCGAAGTTTATTTGGCATTTTATTTTCGATATGTAAAACGTGTTTTTCGAACCTACTTAATTTCTTAAATCCGGTACTATATGGACAATCCAATAAATGAAACATTTATTCCCATTATCTAAAAGGGAGAATAAACAATTTGTATTGAAAAAGTATTTGGAAGTAAGTCTACAAAAGAAATTAAGTTTTTTTTTAAGAATATTTAATTGTTTTTAATTCAATCAAATATTCTTTATGGATCTGTAAAAAAGAGAAAATAGAGAGATTTTTGAAATTTTATATTCGATGTTATACTGAAAACAATTTTTTAAAGTAAACTAAATTTTTAAAATGTTAAGAGTTCTACATATTAATTCTTTTTTATGTACTTCAAATATAATTTTGAAAAAAATTGAAAGCATTGATAAGTTTAAAACATATAAAATGCATTACAGCTGTTAATCATTGCAGTCTTCCGTATTGATCACAAAATAAAATTTAATAGTTTTCAAAATTTAAATGAACAATTTGTGAATTGAAATTTCTCTCAATTTTAATAACACATAAAATAACTTTGAATCTCAACTACGATAAAAGTGCTGAGAATCTGAGTTAGAGTAGTGTCTAAAAAATATAAACTTTTTGTTACTTCTGAATCGATACTAAATCTTAATAAAAAATTGTCATGAGAATTAAAGATAACGCCCTTCTTTGGTCTGTCATCTTTTTGCTCTTTCCCTCTTAGGTCCAATTATTATTTAAATAAATAATTCTCGTCTGGGATTTTCTAGGAATTTAAATATTACAAGCGCACTTCGAAGAATAAACATCTCATCAGCATTTATTTGTAGAAGAAATTTTAATAGTTAAATTAAATTAAATTGATGTTTGAAATATTATGTTTCTACTTTGAAGGATGAATAAAAGTGGAATGTTTTTGGTAACTAATAAATTTTCCATTAGATTGAGATGATAAAACATAATAATAAATTAAAAAGAGTCTCAGTAATAAGACTGATTAACTCTTTTCGAAGATTACAATTTTCGAGTTCCATTAAATCTCATTTTCGTATAATGAATGAAATAAATAAAAATTAATTAGATTTTTAACTGGAAAAAACATAGCTTCCCCCTCCACAGTTAATAATGGATCAATGTAATTTTGGTTGTTATGTAGAATAAATATTCCAAAATGTTGTTACAAATTAAATTCTGAAAACAATTAATTATATTTTATCATAATCTTTGAATCAGCAATTAATTTTTAGATTACTTACACGTGGTTAATTAATCTGATTTTATTTTTAATTTAAATTTTTTTTTTTTAGTTAAAAGAACTACACGGGAAATAAAATTTATATTCTTAGGAAGATTTTATAATTATATATACTTAATTATAAATTGCTTAGTGAGGCGATATTGTTTAGTTTTTGAGTGATTATTACTAATTACGAAAATGATTAGAATTCGAATCAATTAATACACCATAGGTAAATTAGTATTTAATTTTACAATTAACTACATTTTCTTTCATCATGTATTCGCATTCTTACTTAGTATGATTGGTGTTTGTTTTTTTTTCACTTCTCATCCTTAATAAAAGTAAGATTTTTTGAAATGAACTTTTTCTTCTTTATGATTCGTGTCATTTTAGACCATATATTTTGGAAGATATATAATGGATTGTCTTTTTACTGAATCTATAGCTTTATTAATAAAAATTCATTCATAATAGCTTCAATAATGTGTAAAACAATAAATGTGTGTGAAACCAGTTACTTTCTTAAGTTCAATGACTAATAAATCTCAACGCTTCATAAATATTATTTATTAGAACGTGGTTTCAATCTCATTTTCTGAGAATGGTTTTATTACGAATATTTCATTTAAATAAATATACTGTGCTTTAAAATAATACAGCACCTTCAAAGCAAAAAAAGAAACTGTTATTTCATTATTATAGAAATTTACTTAATACTTTATTTTATAAGATGCTGATTATGGTATTCAAAAAAAAAAAGTAGAAATTTGTTTATTTTTGAGAGTTACTTAATAGCTCACTAATTAAAAAAAAATAAAATTACTTCAGAATGAATCTTTTGTGCTACCAAAAACTTTTAATTTTTCATACTTTAAGAGTAATAATTTACTAATTTTGTTTTTTTCTTTTGGACACCGTGCTACCAACTCGCTAAAACGTTTGGTTTCTCCATCCTTTTGTGTGTTAATGTGTTTATAAGCAGATCAATAAAAAAATTTTTTTAAATATTTTATTGCTTTTATTTAGCTTAATTTGTATTACTTAAAGACGCGTATTTAATGAGCATCTTAATAAATTACGTTCAGATAAACTGTTTAAACAAACCAATTATATATTAATAATAATAATGCAAAAATATATCAATTTTTTTTTTACATCTCAAATAAATGAAAGAATTTGTTTAAACAGAAACATTTTATGACTACCTCTGAAAACATCTCTCAAGTAGCTAGTTCAATTTGACAAATTTATGATAAATTTTAAATTTAAAAAAGCATCAAAATCTCTTCTTAATACTTCATATTTATAATTTATAAAAACATCAAGTTATAATCGTGAGTTTTTCTCCTTTCCATTATTTATATAAGATAGATAATTTATAAATATACCCAGTTTCTTTTCCTTGTTAAGTAATAATATCTTATCAAATTTGGTGTTTAAATATAACTCTTTGCTAAACAATTTTAATGAATATGGTGAAATTGACAACTTTTTCTTTCATCTCACGAATATATTCCAGTTCACATCCTGCCCTCCCCTCCCCAATATTAATAGTTTTAAATTTTAAAAATTATATTTCTATTATAAGCTTTTGCAGTTTTATAAATAATTGTATATAATTTTTGAAAAAAAAAAATATATATATATAAAATAAGGTTAAATGTTTACTATTTATTAAATATGAATCGAAATTTAGCAACAATTAAACGATCGCTTTACAGTCGTTAATTAAAAATTATTTAAAAATTAATTAAGCTATAATTAATTAAATACAACTATACTAAAGTATTACTTCTCTGAAATTTGATTCATCTTTAAGTCGTGTAAAAACATTTATATGTCAAGATTTTAAAGTACAAAAACATATTTGTTTACATTTTAAAATGTCACCAACACGTATACGTGGGGAGAGGGGACCCCGATGCATGACGTCACGTCCCCCTCCCCATTTATTGGAATGGGGGGGATTCCCTCCTCCACCCCATCCCGAAAATCCCGGTCGTTTGATTCTTTAAAACATAACGGTAGATGGCGGCATTAGGTCGGCCCGCGTCATTAAAGCCCGCAAGAGCAAAAAAAGCAAAAAGAGGTTTCCTGGGTAATCTATTCGACTCGGCGGCGGAAACGGCGAGTCATTGGCTAGCTCGGCGAGTTGCCTGCCGTGATTGGTGTTGCCGTGTTTACCACAGGACCCCGCTGTCTGCCTGCTCAGCCTCGGCAAACCCCTCTCTGCCGCCGAACGGAATTACCATGTAAAAATGACTTCCAATTTCATGGAGGGTGTTTTGGGAAGCAAGTTCCCCCCCGATCCCAACGCCGCGCCCTACGGACAGCACAGGATGTATCCTTACGTGTCCTTGTCCCCTCAGAACAGCATGTCCGTCTCGGGCAACCTCTACTATACCTCCAACGCCGACTTCGCCAAGTCGTGCCGCTACAACAGCGGACAGGCCAACGGGCTCGAGGGGCCCGGGTACTCCTTCGGCCTGCAGAACGCAGGGCCCGGGCCCACACCGACCATGATGACCCCCTCGCAGTTCTTCACCCACCCTGCGTCCACGGACCTCGGGTCGTCCATCACCACCTGCAACCAGCTGGGCATGAGGCAGCTGGACCCTATCCCTGACGTGCCCAGGTATCCATGGATGTCCATAGCCGGTAAGTGTTCCTCCACCCCTTCTTGTGTGCTCCCCCCCGGTCGACCCCCCTGGTTAGTCGCCGTTATGGCCCCATACAACAAGATGGCCGACCGTTAGGCCTAACGGCCGATGACAACACGGGAAAATGGGGCCGTTAAGGGCCCGGGTCTCTTTTTGATACTGGGGAGGGAATGCTCAAACGATTATTTTTGGCGCCCCATCTTAAGTGATACGGGAAAAGAGAGAACGTTTTAAGAGGGTTGGGTTGAGGTAAATATTCAAAAGATTTATTTATTCTTTGTTTGTTGTTGACATTTTATTTCGCGCGCTGTTTCATCTTTAGTGCTTGTTTTTCGAGGCAGCGCGAGACAACTTTTATCGCTGGTAGTACATTGAGTGGAATAGAAATGATGCTGAATGCGAGGTTTAACAAACACTGATGGGGTGCTTGGGCAATCAGGAAAAATATGCTTTTACGTTTCTGTTTAAATAAAGTTATTTTGTTATGATCTTCATCCATGAATTTTATCTTTTTGACCATGTTTATTTTGCTGCCAATCGAAATAAACGGGATATTTTGACTGAAGCGGAATTTATTTTCTATAACTATTTCCTTTCCAGAATTACGATTTGAAAGATAAATGCTTACTTTTCCATGTTTAAAAAATATTTTTGTTCTGCTTTCATTCTTTCTCTAAGGAAATATTGTATCTAAATATGTCGATACATTTAACTAAACTATCTGGAAAATTTGTAAATTTTAATGTCATTTAACTTTATTATAAGTATGAAATAATGTTTTCATTTAAGCTATTCACATTTAACTTTATTATATGTGAACGTTGTTTCATTTATCTTTTTGCTGAAACCATATTTCAATAAAAGCTGTGTGTGACTTACATTAATTATATAAATAACTCAAACCTATTAAAACAGTGCAATTAAAAAGATGTGTTATAGCATTTACTAAGTGTATTTTTACTGCTCTCCTATTAAGCCCAATCAGGCCTCTTTATTGCATTAACTGTATATGAAAAGGATGTTTAACAGAATTTGTTTGAAACGTAACCAAATAAATTAAACCAAAAGACATTTTATTTAAATAAAATTGCTTCATACAGGCATTTAAAGATGTAAAACATTAATATAAAAATTTCCTACAATGCATTCTTAGGTTTGTATACTAATGGAGAAATGTTATTAATAAATGGCAGCTTATATACGAGTTCAAACGTACTACATTCTCTTGATATGAATTTGTAATTAGGCTTTATTTTAATTGTTTGCAAAAAGACATCAAAATGAATGAAATTTAAGAATTCATTTTATAAATCTTCATATATTTCAATTTCTCTATATCAGTTATTTGCTTATGTAAGGCATTTGATCGATTATGAAAGGAGAAAGAAACACTTATTATTCAAAAAAATTAACTATTATTTGTTTACTTTAACATTCATAAATATTTTCTTTGTCTGGACATGAATTGTGTTTTTAGATAGTAAAATCGTAATTACAGCAATTTCATGAAGAAATTTTAAATGATTTCAAAATATTGCATATAATACATGAACATAATTTCTCTCTCTATGTGTTTGTGTACATATAAATTAAAAATTCTTAAAATTTAATAGTTCAAATTGAATGATAAAGTAGAAAACAGGATTTGTTTAAAAAATTATTTGTTATTTCGTTTGATTCAGTCAAATGGATATCTTTTAGTTAATTATTTTATCAAGCTATTAAACATAATAGTATTTTTAATTTTAAACATACTAAGTAATAAAAAAAAATTTCTTCGTAATCAGACTTGACTAGTTTTATGAATAATAGTTTTATATAAGTAAAAATGTTTAGTTTATTGAATGTAAATTTACTATCACATTTGAACTTCTCGTATTTATATATGGGAGAGGTTTTAGAATCATTTTGAATTATGGCGGTTTTATAGTAAACCTATACATTATATGATGCATGTTAAATCAATAAAATGTTTATTGCTTTGCACAAAAAGAAAGATGTATATAGGGTAGAGATAAGAAAGATGTATTAATAGTAAACCTATACATTACATGATAAATTTTGATCCAATAAAATGTTAAAATGTCTATTAAACAAAAAGAAAGATGTACTTTTGCTTAACTGAAATTATAGATAAAATCTGTGGGCACTTTTATTAGAAGATATTGTGGTTTCTTGAAATAGAAATGAGGAAATAAAGAAAAAAACGTTTATCCAGAAATGAGTAAAATTAGTGAACAGTTAAGGGTTTTAGGGTTAAAACCTGCTTTCTATATTTGTTTTTTAAATAGTTTTCAGTTAAAGATTGAATTTTCTGAATAAAACTTCAATTTCTTTTAATTATCACTGAAATCTTGCTTATTTAGCATAAAAACATGATGGCAATTAGTAATATCAATTATAAGAAATACAGAAACATTAAACACGAAGTCCATTGCATTAACTGCATTTAGGTACAAACAGAATGTAAATAAAAATTATGAAAGTAAGTTTCTTAAATGTTTTTGAGAAATTACGAAAATCATTTAAAGAAAAATGGATGCTTAATGCAAAATTAACTTTCTACACTTAGTGGTATTATTTCAGTATTTTTGAATTCGTTATATATTGTTACTTTTTTTCTTTGATTATTAAACTACATTATCCCATCTGATTACCATTTTGTGATATATTTTAATAGGCAGTAATGTTCATATATATTGCAATATAGCAATAACTCATTTAGAATATACGAGTGACATAATGAAAAATAAAGGTGCACAATCAAAATATAAATGATTATCTGAAAAGAGTAGCTTTGTTTAATTAATTGTATGTCTAATACATATAAGTTGAAGCTCCACATTTTTCAAAAATTGTTAATGTTCTCCAATTACAAATAGTTTTCTATCTTTATTTCTTCATTTGTAAGAATAATTTTTTAAAGATACGAGCTGCAATTAAGCTTGTTTCATGGATTTAAAAATTTCAAAAGTGGTCAAATGTACTCTTGTTTAAAGTCGAAAAAAGTCTGTAATGTATTAGGGTTAAATTCTACAACAATTTGACAATCGGTTTGAATCGTAATATTATCCCTTAGTTTCAAAGGTCACTATAGAAATATTATGTACTATTCTTTTATACGTAGTTTAAATAATCTGCTAAGAAAAGTGTCTGTAAAGAAAAGGAATACTTGTTTCAACATTCCCTTATTTGTTTTAGTAGTTTTTTAATGTAAAATCGATAAAAAATGTTATAAAATAAACTTTGAAAATCGATATTTGTGAAAGAAACTGAATAACATTAAAGAAGGAAACTTTCATGGATTTATTGAAATTTTATTAATTTTATTCCCTCATGTATGACGTAATACATTTCTAATTACACGGAAGTTTCGCATTTTAAAACAATGTTTGGGATACGTATACTTTGTTGTTTTGTCATATCACTTGTTTCAATGGCCTTTTTTATTACAGTTCCTCATTAAACAATATGATGTGTTACTGAAAGATGCAGCGTCATATCTTTATTTACAAGAAATTCTAGCTAATCGGATTTTATTGATCGTTTCTCCTAGCAGGGGCAATAAATCAGATTTATAATTTATTTTTACCACTCAAACTATTTTCAATTTCCTCGTCTATTTGACCTAATTAGCTACAAAACTAAAAATTAGATTCTTAATCGATTTCTTTTACTTCTACATGAAGTTTTTTGTGGTTTGTTTTATATAATACGTCTACAAATACTATATTCATATTTTAATAACCTTAATAATTTAATTTTTCATGTTAGAAATATTTACTTTCATCGGTAATTTACATTTAGATGCGTTTTTTTATGCTTTGAAAGCCGATGGAAATCAGATGTTTAAATCTGTTGTTGAATCACTGATTCCTTATATCAATACGTTACTAGTTTTTTTTAATTTAATATTTTTCATTCTAAATACTTACGTACTACAGTTCCATAACAAAAATTAAAAGCCTTATTTAAAAATTTAATAATTCCAGTTATGAAGAAAAGATTTTTGCACTTAAAGCTATCGATACAGTTTTTAGGCATATCAATTTGCCCTTCTGAAATTTGTGAACCTAATGGAACATCCCCCTCCCCCACATACACAAATAAATAGAGAGTTCAAATTCAGAAAATCCTTATAACCAATTAATAAGTATTTGTTAAATTTAAAATGAAATATTTCATCAAAGATACAAATTTTAAGATTTTGGATGCCCTTCCTCCTTAGAAATAGACTAGTATAAGAATGAATCATGAGTATGACCATATTTCGTTGGTTTTACAAACTGGGAATAACGCCTCTGAGTGATTATGGATTAATAAATGCTCAATATAGCTGAAAAAATTCTTTCTCAAATTCAACCCATGTTATGCAATGTTATGTATTGTATCTATTAACAATTACTTCCCCCCCTTTAATACATATGAATTTTGGTATCGTTGAAAGGGGAAATAGAAGTATAATAATATGTAGAAGTATGTAATAAAAGAAAGAATGTTTTGATTTGATTTTATAACTTTATATTTTTAGTATTTTATCTTGAGATACATTCATAATTATTTTAGTTATGATTTTATTTATATATATTCATGGAAGTACACACAGAATTTTTTAAGAAAGAATTATAGCTTGGATGAATATACGAATACAGCTCTTAATTATTTCTATAAAACACTTTTTAATCTATATTTTTTGTGTGAATTGGAAGGATATATTAAACCAGTTTTTTAGTGAAGTATTTAATTGAGTGTACATAGTTTTTTTATGTTAGGTAATTGCCAACTTCAATACCGTATTGAGAAATTAAATTGAAAATCAAATTAATTGAAGACTTAAAATAACTTTCTATTTTATTTATTTCTTCTAAGTTGTTTTTTTAATGGGATTTTTTTTTAAAGAAACTTAATTTTTTTTATTATTCGTAACTTTTTTTTGTTTTGTCCTTATAAGGAAGAAATCTGAGTAAAAAAAACAACAGTTTTTCTAAAAGAGAGTTAAATTTTCCCCCACATTTATAAATTAACTTACTTTTTCCAACTGAAATGTCACCAAATTTTGTTTGTACTGTTTATGTATTTTCCATAACTAAAAGATCATAAAATTTCAATTGTTGGGCGTTTTTTTAAAGCATATTTTTTTATTTATTTATTGAAACTTTGTGGAAACAAAATAAATTGGCCTCCTGTGAAAGGCTAAGAATGAAATTGGAGAATTTAATGCATAGACATTTAACTACCCTTTAACATAAAATAATTTTTACAAGATATGTATGCCATATTTTTAAAAGAAAAATATAATTTTAAAAACAGTATTTTTTTTCTTTAGTAGGGTGTTCGTAGTTATTATTACCTTAGGAATATTTTTCTTCCAATTCTGTAATTAAATTCTTACTTGTGTGCAATTAATTAGCTTCTTTATAATTACCTGTAGATGCAAAAGTATTTAATGCAATAAAAGGATAAATTAAACTAGGAATTAATGCAAATTATTAGCTTCAAGAGATGATAATGTAAACTACGAAGTCATCTATCTTAGTGAATTTTACATTTTTCATGTAGAGCATAAAAAGATAACCTGTTTGGGAAGAAGTAAAAAAAAGAGAAAAAAAAAGAGGTTTGGCAGACCACATTATAAGTTATCCTAAAACGCAAAAATTTCTTAAATAATGTAATATTTTAAAAAATCCTTAATATAAAAATGTGACGCTGCATTTTTTGTTCTACAATTTTTTAAAACTAAAATAATACATCACCTCATAACTAATATACAAAGATTTGAATGATTTTCCAAAATTTGCATTGAAACGGAGAATTAGATGATGTTTTGTTGACGACAGAGAAATGAAGGCCACATACAGTAATGTTGATAAAATTCAAAATAGTTGTTAAAATGTAAAATAAGTTATATATACTAAATCTCTTTCAAGGCTTCCCTTCATGTTTAATTCAATTCTTTTTAAGTGGCAGTACAATTGGTTTTTCAGAATTTATCGATCCAATATAGACAGGACACAAATTCAATTTATATTCAAGAAAAGAAAATAAAAGAGCATTTTTTAAAAAGAAATATGTATTGTTTTAAAACAAATAAAAATTTTACTCAAAAATCTCATTTCCAAAGATTATTTTTTGTTGATCAATCCTTATAAAATCGAACAAAGTTTCAATAAATATATTTGAATAAAATGTAGACCTTCATTGGGTAATTTCCTATTTACTCTATGTTCTAAGTAATTTTTGAAATGTTATTTAAGTAGAGAAGTTACAGAAAACATATTAGCGGACAAAGTAAGAGCTTATAAGACAGTAAGATTTCGCAAACGGTCAAATAAAAAAAAATTAACAACTAATCTCAATTTTTTTAAACTTTAGATATTAAGTTCTGAAACTGGTAAATGTACGTAAAAACTTAGGTAATATTAAAAACAAGTATTTGATCCTATCTTAATTATTTACAAAAAATGTTCATAACTTTTTTTAATTCGACTTTTTAAAATTCAATAATTAAAAAAATATATTACAATGCTTGATTAATTGTGAATTCAATAAATTTAAACGACGTAAAAAACGCTGAAAATTAATTTTTTTTGAAGCCGTTATGTTTTCCAATTCATAATCATCAAATTATTTGTGCGAAATTTGGCAGGGAAAGATGGTATAAAATTGTAAATGAATTGACAGTGAATCGTGTTTCATAAAACCATTTAAGAAAGTGAAAAAAAAGGGGGAATTTTATGAATTATTCTCTAAACAAAAAAGAGAATTCGTAATATTCAACTATCATATTTATTTTTTACCTAGTTCCAGACAGCAGTGAGAGTAACCTATAATTTAAAAAAAGAAATAAAAATGATATGCATAAACAATTCTATTTTTTCTAATACGAGTTCTATTTTATCAACTTTTCGACTTAGTAAAACATTTTTGCAGAGTCCTTCGAACGCAGAAGAAGTAAATTCGTAACAAGAAAATCGAATTGCAGTTAACTTTGGTGTTTGTATTGTTCTGGAAATTAGATGGAAACACTCAAAAAAATTCTTGAAAAGTTTTGAAAATACCTCCGAAGCTTCGTAAAACTTTCTTTTGTAAAAATGGAATAAATTTACTTATCCCCATTTCGAAAGCGCAGCCCCAAGTTTTTCGATGTTTCTACTAGGAGATTAATTGAGAATTGGAATATACGGACTTGTACTGAACTCAGTGGCGCAACAGCCCATGAGAGCCAAGGCCTACTGTGCCTATCTCAGTTTATGTGACCTTAGGAGCTGGGGTGAATTAACAGATGTTTTTCGGACAAGTGGATACGGACTTTAATTACAAATTAAAAACTAATTTCAGAAAAAGTATAACATTATTACAAAATTAATTAACCTTCTTAATATTTTCTTATGTACGAATTTGATGTCAAAAACTCAAATTATTTTTAGATTTTAAAATCACTCTTTATTCGATTAAAAACAGGAATGGGACCACAAATTTTCATACTAAATTCCAATAAAGAGTAACGCTCAATGAATTGAATAGAATATTTATAATGAAACTTAATTTATATTGAATAAGTTAACACTGAGTGTATTCAGTATCGAATTCAGAAATTACACACACACATCAACAATAATTTTTAAAATATACAGTGTGCCTAAATATTGCTCATGATTATTTTTGAAAAGAAATAACATTCTGATAATGACACAGTTTACCTTCTACTTAAGATTGAAGATATTACTGGATAGCAGAGTAGTCTTTTTCGGGCTCTCACGAACAACCCCCTTAAATAACATCTTTGATTTCTTTGTGGCGTTGTTTGATTTAGAGTAGTATATAATTCCCAAAGTGATTTACATCAACCCCCAGGGATCTATGACGACCTGCAAGAGGTTTAAGGCAGCGAAAGAATAATTTCGAGGTCCATGAGATGTAAATAGGGATCTACGATAGCTAGCCCAGATCGTGAATTTAATTTTAAAAGAAAATTTAATCAAGTGGAAACCAAATTTAAACAGGTTTATTTACTAAATTTAATGAGGTTTATTTTCAGTTACAAGGCTACAGCATACATTTTATTAAAAAAGGAACCAAGATTTCAGTGTTTTTTATCAGAATTAAGCTGAAGGAGTATAATATTGGACGTCGCGAATTTTACCAGTTACTCAATTTGTCACAGACACTGTGGCAGGAAAATGACATTTTAATTTACGGTCCAACTTTTAAATGTCCTTTATTCAGGTTTGGAAACTAGCCTTAAGGATGCTTTGTGACTGTGGTGATACCACAGTAGGCAATGAATTCATATAGTTATATGGAAAAAATATCAGATTACAAGAAGAATTCATAGGAATAGACCCTAGCAAAGATCTTGAAGTAAAGTTTAGAAACGGATGTCAGCAGTTTTGGTTTTAAAAAGACATACCAGTTATTTATCCCGAATTATGGAACATCTTGAGAAAATTTTTAATTGCTTTTCCTGAGAGAAGGAGTTTACAACGCGGTTGCCTATCTCCAAAACAAAAAGAGAAAGAAAACGAGATTGGACACTACTAAACGAGGAGATTTAGGGTTAAATCTGACAAAATTGATGCCAAATGTTGAAGCACCAGATTCATCCCACTCCTTAAAATCATTTGCTTATTGCTCAGTTATTTTATGTATTAATTTAATTTAAATTTAATTAATTAACATGCGTGTGTGTATTTCTTAAGTTTTAAACTCTATACCAGCTGTCAAAAAGAGATTTAAGTTAGTAAATTTGCTAAAATTGAATATTTGGTGAGTATATCCAAAACCGAAAATCATGGCAAGGGGTCTATGAGACAACAATATTTGTGAAGCACTGATTTAGAGTCTGTAATTTTGAAGAAAAAGTGATATATCCAAATGTCCTTTCTAAAAAATCGGAAGAGACGATCACCCATGTGAGTACTATAAAGTGTTAGTGTATAGCGAACTGTGGGTGTTCTGAAGTTGTCTCATAGAGCGAGATTGATTTCGGAGACGGTCTTAAGTAGCGCATGTATGATTAAGGTATCTGACTACGTTCGGAACCATGATTTTAAAAAAGCGCATAAATGGATAATTTTTATGATATTTAGTGTAACTTAGATTAGAATACGCGCATAAAATTATTTTAAGGACATGATAACAAAAACATTTATTTAAATGCAATATTTTGGCAAAAAATTAACTTAAAATAATCTATTTTCAAAACGCTCTACTTTTTTAAAAAATGCTTTTATAATAATACTATTTTGCTTATATAAAAACACTTCTCTAGAGGTCCTGAACTAGGGTTTTTGAAAAATTCACATTATTTTCAGAATTACTACCAATTGTAATAATTATCGGCGTTTTTTTTCTTAACATTTCTCCCCTCTATTATACTATAAAATATGGATAAATCCACTTTTAAGTTATATATTTAAAGAATTCAAGTTCAAGCTCTGTACAGAGGTCTGAGCTATATACAGGCAAAATATTATTATAATAGAAGCATTTTTCATAAAAGGAGAATATTTTGAAAATGGGTCATTCTATGTTCATTTTTTGACAAAATATTGTATTTAAAAAATTTTGTACTGTAATAATATTCTTAAAACAATTTCATACACGTATTCTAATCTAAGTGATACTAACTATCATAAATATTATCCATTTATACGCTTTTGCAAAATCACGTTTCTGAACGTAGTCCAGATACCTTAAGAAACAAAAATATAATTGAACTTCTATTATATTACACATATTCTACATTACATATTATATTCTATTATTATACATCTTACCTGACGTTGCATTTGAGTACTAATTCGCCACAAGTCTTGAAAGGGAGGGAGGATCATCATTTGAGAAGTGTGACAACAAAATAAAGAGAAATCAAAAAAATATTGCTCTATGAAGCAAAAAATCAAAATTTGGGGTGTCTTTGACTTTCTTGCATTCCACTCATATAGTTGCGACGTTATTACAATTATTGGTTTTTCCAATTTAAATGTGAAACATTTCAAACTCAAGTTAACCATATACCGTAAAATCCGGCGTATAGCGCGCACCCATACTTTCAAGCTGTATTTTTTAATTTTTATGTATATTCCCCGTATAACGGGCACCCCCTTTTTTACAAAGGAACCAGAAGTATGGGTGTACAATGTTCTTATGTTTTTAAGTCATTTATTCGGGTTATTATCCCAGGATTTTGAAAAAATAGTACACACTATTAGTATCATAACCCTTTAACTTCTCAATAGGTATATGCCATTTCTTTCAAATATATAGTATTCCGATCTATGGAGAAGTTTAATTTTTCTTATGTTCATCTCTTTTTTATTATTATTTGTGATGCTATTATTTTTATACTCGGCGTATAACCGCACCCATAACTTTCAATCTCATTTTTTGTGTTAAAAGTGCGCGTTATACGCCGAATTTTACGGTATTCACAATTCTCATTTGGTTTTGAGAGGGACATTTTCAAACATACATTATTAAGTTTTACTTTGTTTCGTTACATGTGAAAATGTTCGCCGTGTTTTATAAATACCTTTTTTTCAGTTATACATTTTAGAATAAATAAATTGTCTGGTCACGTAAAGAAAAATTAAAAACACTCTGGAAACTAGCTGCTTATCCATGTCGATACAAAAAAAAAGTTAAAACTGACAAGGAACAACGTTCTTTGAATAAACGTAAAATAACCCCTTAAAAAAACTTCCTTTAATTATTCTAAGTATCGAAAATTGGGTTTGCATGAGTTGCATATTAAATCCACTTTCATTCCCCCCACCTCTTCGGTAGTTTAAAATAGCGCGCGCTTCTCTAAATTGCATGTAATTGTAGACCATAAATAAGCTGGAGATTTCGAATGTCGTGCTTTTTAAATACTATTTATCGAAACGTGCCTTAACTGAAAGAGGTTTGAAAAAACATCGAATAAAGCCAGTAAAAATAAATAAATAAGAACTCGCCGAAACAACTCCAACGATTTAGAAAAATCTCATCTCTTGGATAGGAGAGAGCATTCGGCAGAATAGGGTACAATGTTACTCTTTTGGGAAGTATCCACTGCGTTTTGATGAGACTGGCTATCTGTGAACAAAAATAAACGACGGAATTATAACTCTCCGCGCGACATTGAATCGAAGAGGAAGAAACAAACAAAAGGACGACTTATCTAGGCGCGAGATCGGAGCGTGATGACAGTGGCCTTATCCTCTTAAGCGCTTCTAGACAATCCAAACAATCTGCTTTAGATAGATACGCGCAGTTTTTGTCCAAGTCCACATCTTAATGGTATGCCTTTGCCCTAGAATGAAAATGGTCTGTTTGTTTATTTTAAATTTTGCAAATTTAACTATGCTGTGAACGGATTGAGTGTCAACGCTTGGAAATATCAGTTTTTGCTAATTAAGATTTTAGATGATTATAATGTTATATGTGAACATGTTTTATTATTTGTGTGGGTTTATCGCGATGGATTTAAAACAATTTACTGTGGATATTTTTTTATTATTTTCAGTATGGCACATTGATTGAGTTCATGATATATTTTATCAAAGAGCGTCATTGTTTTAATTGGTTTTTTTTTCATTAAATAGTTCTTTAATTTGTGTTTACGGTGGAGATAAAATATCTAAATTTTGACAAAATGAATGTGCTTTTTTATTTTCATGACATCATTGATTTTTCGTTTTATGATATGATGGATTTTCATGTTGACGAAATATTTAAATTATGTTCAAAATGATTTCGGTTTGACTGTTCTGTTTATTTCTAAAACAACATTGATAGAGTAAGGATGTTTTTATCTAACGAAACTTTTTTTTATGGGGTTCTAAATAAATATTTTGAAATATGTTTTAAATTTATCACAGAATTTGATGATGAAAGATGAAATGTTGTTAACTTTCTTAATTACTTTTAGTTGATGCATTTTCTTTCAACTGCACTAAGTTACAATAAATGTCAGAAAAAGTTTTGCAATTTTTTTTTTTTTTTTTTTGATGCATTTAATCATGAACAGAGTTTTATACAAAATAAAATTATCTAAACATTAAAACTAAAAGAAAATACAAAAGGTAAAGAGTTCTGCCAGTTATATATAAAATTTAATCCTGTATATAGTAATTTTGTTGTTTTTAACTATATCAGGTGAATAGTTTAAATAAGAGGAAAAAGAACAAAAAAAAATTGCATCCCTGTTTTTCAAAAAGTTCTCACTCATCGCATTGAACGTCGTGCTACGTCATAGTTTTTAAGAGCATTCTGAAAATGCTGACGGTTTCAAGTCCTACTGAGACATTTGAAAGTTTGCCAAAACTTGCTTCCAAAAAACACATTTTTTAAATTTTTCGAAATACTAGGAGCAATACTAGAATGAATAAACGTATGTCATTCTGATCGGGAATTTAATATAAATCACTTTCGAGCTTTAGAACAATATTTTGATTTTTAATCAAACAATTAATTTAAAATTTTTTGGAAAAAGTAGACACGACTTTTATTTAATTAAATCACGATGTTGTAAATTGTGTGACTTAATTTTCAGTTATTTGATTTGAATATACGAAATTTTTCCAATGAAAGTAGAATAAGATCAAAAGTTGCTACAGGACTTTTAAGTGGGTTTTAATTTGTATTACATTTGAAGTCCATAATTGATTTAGCGATATAACTTATAGTAAGTAACTTATAAGTAAACTAAAGTATAGTAACTTATAGTAAGATTTTTCTGTTTAGCGTAAACATGCTAAAGGAATTAACGTTCTTAAAAAGGATGTAAATTATTTTTTTTAAATTCTAAACAATTGAGTTTTAACATTGTGTGTTCCTAAATTATCAAAATGATTGAATTATAATTAATAAATGAGTATTTATACTACATCATTAAAAAACTGATAAACCATGACGTTTGGTTTGGAATTACAGGACCTGTCTATTCAAATTCATTTAATCTTGTAGAACCTTTATATAAAAAGCGAGACAAACAAAAATGTTAGGCAAAAAGCTTTAGAATATGTTAATAATTTTACGTATAAGATGTTTGAAAATGCCATAGTTTAAATCTTGATTTTAGTATTGTGAGAAATTGGATTGCATAGGACATGTTTCAGCCAAACTTGAAAAAATTATAAGAAATATTTTACCATTCGCACGGCATATTAATATATATATATATATATATATATATATATATATATATATTTTAGCACAATCATTATTCATTTTTAAAAAGATTACATCACATTTTTTTAATTTATTTATAAATTTATAATAGATAAACTACCAAATTTGCGACAAAATTTCAGATCTCCAGTTAATTTTCATAAAATTATGTAAAGATGCATACAAATTTAATGTTATAGAGAAATATTTGGGGGAGGGGTAATATACTAATTTTGGATAATTTGAGCAAAATAAATAATATAGCATATGTTGCAATTAAAACATGTCGAATATTTTAGTGGTGACAATAAATGAAAAATTACGAAAAATGTGACTGATCATTTTATAAATGCAACTATATACATTTTGCAGCTTTTTTCAGTTTTCTAGTATTCACACTATATTCACCCCTAACATCGTTAAAATACATTACCAGAAACTTTTCAAGAGATCTATTTGTAAAATAAAGTCTAATTTATTACATAAATTTCTCTGTATTTATAAGGCTTTCAAATAACAAAAATCGCTGGCCTACATCTATTTGGCGTTTATTTAATAAATACAGACATCAGAAAAGAAAACAAGATTATATAAAAAGAAAAGCAACATTATATTTTTGTAACATACTACGCTCTGAATTTTTCAAATCAGTATATCGCTTTCGTTCAAAAGACAACTTGAAGTAAGAAAAAAAAAAAGACCTGTTCGGCAAATACAATCCGATTTCGATACAATCGTATTCTTGCTAATTATATGCATGAATTACAGATAAAAGATAAAAACACTTCCTAAACAAGTGGCTTAAGATATTCGGTGTTTTGAATTAATATTATTACTACTATTTTTCGCTCCAATAAGTATCTTACGATTATCTCTCTCATGAATGTATTTCTCACAAGTGGGTTTTGTTTCTTTTGATGCTAGTCTGAAAAGAAGCAAAATAAAAGAGATTGATCTCTCTCTCACGATTTCTCTTCATCTCACGCTCTTTCTTCTTTCCTACGAAAATTTCGGGAGGGAAAACCCTTCGACATGATACAAAGTGAAATTAGGTTTCATTATATGAACAAAAAAAATTTTTTATGCTGTTCGTATAGAAAAGTCTAGTATTTGTTAATAATGTGTCAGCATTACTATATATAAAATCAGAAAAAATAAATAACTATAACATTTCACTATAAATATTGCTTAACTCAGAAATACCCAATTAATTGTATTAATAATTATTTGAATGAAGAAAAATTCTAAGTAGTAAGGATTAAAATTCCTTAGAATAATAATAGTTTATTACGATAAATTTGTCCTTTTTCCTAGTTATAGTTACCTCCATATTCTAATATTTAATAAAATTACTTATTATTATTTAATCCATATATAACTCTAGTGTCACTAAAGTTACGGTAGTTTGTAAACTCTCTTTTTAATTTTTATTTCTATTATTTTCATGCTAAGTGCTACAATTCAGCAATTCACATGTCTTCAATTTGCATTTGGGTCCAGAATCTGGCAATAACTTACTTTTATTCGTACTCCGATTTAGCGCGGGCTCTGCATTTGTAAGTGCAATTTTTAGGTAAGTTACCTCTATCTTGTAATGAATTTAGACATTTCTATCTATTAGTTTCAATAGGTTTTTGCTCAGTATTATTAACATAAAGGGGGAAGGTTGGCTGACCACAAAACATGTTCAACCCCACTTTTATATAAATTATTTTATATATAAGCTGTCCTAAGTCAGCAATTGTTTATAATTACTGCAGCATCCATTTTTTAAATTTCAATTTCTCAAATATCCTTCAATGTATGGTTTTCTTACTGTCTCTGTATTTTTCGGTTTTGATTGATAAATGTTCATCTCTCATTTGTAGAGTATTTGGACTATATATATATATGTGTGTGTGTGTGTGTGTTACCGTTAAAGTGTATAATTTCGTAGAATAGCTAGGTGTTTCATGAAATAACTAATGATAGAGCTTTAAAGTGAAAAAAATAAATATTTTCAAAAAAAAAGCTAATTGATAAATAAGGAAAAGCAGATGATATTTTGTTATTGCTCGTAGTGTTAACATTATTTAAATAGAAAGGGAAAAATATGTTGCAGAAATAGCAAAACTTGTATTATTTAAAAAAATACATGCTGGGAAGAAAAACAGTTGCTTCATAACAAAACATTGTGTAAACCTTTTTAAACAAAAATGTCAGAGAATGTTTATTTTAATTTTCAATTACTTATTAGAGCTAGGATTGCTGTAATGACACTTTGCAATATACATTGCATATTATTTTTGAAACAAGCATACTTTTTACTATTACACATTTTTTTTTTTTACACAAGCCAACAGCTATAAGTGGTCCAAAATTGACTAAAAGCAGCTATGATCTATTCAAAGAGCTTTCGAGTGACGTATTTCATACTTTAACGATCAAGTAATCGTTATTCTATAGAATACCTATAGTTAAATCGTAGAATTCAATAATTTTATATACTTTAACTGACGTCTAGTTATTTCATGAAATACCTAGTTATTCCATAAAATAACAGATTTCACACTTTAACGGTAACATATATATAAGCACACACAAAGAAAGAAAGAAAGCGTGTGCCATCTTTTTTCCCCTGTTATTACTATCATAGCATCATTTTTTAAGTTTCTACGAAAACAATAAAAGAAAAAGGAATACTAAATTTTTTAAAATATCAGAAACGTTCCATTATATGGTTTAGACTATGTATGTCAATTTTGAACTTCAAAAAAATTCTGTTTTAATTTAATTAACACGATAATAAAAATCATACGAAGCAAACAATAGAAAATTACTCTTTCTGCTCACGTTATTGAAATATAAATTTCTAAGAAAATATATATAGGGCAAGAGAGAGACTTGTAACTATGTAAGAAAAAAAGAGAATTTTTTACCCGTTTCTTTTATTGTAGATTTGTATATTCAATAATTTTTTAAAAAATTAATTGATCTGTCTTAGTATTCATGAGGATACGTGAAATAAAATCTTTTAAATGACTTTCAGTTTATTATTAAAAAAAACTCAGAAGTGTTATTAATCGGTATATGTTTTTTAGCAGAGATGAATGACTTTTGCATTTTGCTCAAAATTTAAGGATATATGATTTATTTTGTCTTCTTAATTCTCCCAAGTTAAAAAATACTAACCCTTTATTTTATTTTGCATGTGTTAAATTTACATATTAATGACCTTTGTCATTTGTTTTAAGTTGATAATTGAATATATATAAAAATCGATTTAAAGGATTGATAAGGAAATAAAAGTCCAAAAAATCCCAGAAGAAAATCTACTTACATTTGTGCATTGAGAGGAATATTTATACTTAGTAATGTAAATGTTCAATTGTCCTTGTTAAGATAACTGGAATTCAATTTAAAGATATTTAAATAATTTTTTTTTTGGTAAAAACCAAACACAAAAGCCTTGTTTTTTCGAAATTTTGCCTTTACGAATTCCTGTTCTGCAAGCCTGCCAAGGACAAATGCTGTGAATTTTTTTCCTTATTTTTGTTGTACTTAAAATTCATTCTTTTCTATTCGCATAACCATTTATTTTTGAATAAAACATTTTCGTGGAATTTCGAAGTACGATTACAACACAGAAACACTCTCCCTTGCGATGTTGCAAAAGAATTGATAAATATATTTTTGCATTTCAATATTCTTTTAAAGAATTTGGTTTTTTTTAGCTGTATAAAAATCGCTTATAAAAATAATTTTTATATAAAATTGATTTTTTTAGTAATAAGCTTAAAAGTTTATTAAAAAAACATTCCGTATGTTAAATTTTGGAAATTTTTAATATAGGGAAAAATATTCTTACTTCCAAAAAAGAAAAATAGAACCGGATAAAACACATGTTTGAATAAATATGGTGTTTTACCATTTTTAAAAAGTTATGTTTCATCATTTTGCAGTCAGGAGCCTCAAGAAAGTAAGTTTTAATGTTAGTGGGAAATAAAATTTATTATATATCCTAATTTTAAAAATTTTATTTATATGTTGGCCATTTTTATAAATCAAGGTTTCTTTTAAGAGATTTACATTTAGTGATTTTTAGATATAAAGAATTTAATGTTAAAAAATCAGTGTAACTAGTAAGTTTAAATTGTGAGAGATAACAATATCTTAAATAAATTACTTTGATATTAATCGCTTAACTAAATGAAATCATTTAAGCAAATTATTAATTTTGGAAGCTGATTTTTTAGAGTATATGTTTGCATTGTTAATTTTCTTAAGACCCTAAGCAAGCAATAAGTTCTGAATGTGTGAAGTGATTCTGCATATGATTTAAAATTCCAAGAAAAAAAATACATAGTATGATACGTGCAAATAA
>BMAV01015476.1:967476-984409 GCA_019973955.1 Trichonephila inaurata madagascariensis
CCCCCCCCCCCTGTTTTACCGTGAATACTCTTAATGCCCTTTTTATCGCGGCGGTTGATTATTATTATTTTTTTTTTATTCGCGGAACTAAATTGTGGTATCTCCTCTCTTGTATGATTCAGTTCCCTTTTCTCTCTCCTCCCTCATAAGTTTTTGGATTCCTTTTTTTTTTTAAATTTTTTTTTAAGGATGAATGTTATAATTGAGTTTTTCAGTGTATACAATCGTGTACGCATTGCTTTGTACAAAATAATATGATGGCTAAGAAAGGCTGTTAAGATTGTTTTGAATTGTGAAAGAACAAATAGCTTCCTTTTTGATAATGTCTGAAAACTTCGAAGAAAAAAAGAAAGGTTATTAAAGAATTATATTTAATAAATTCGCAGTTCTTAGCATTTTCTATAATAATATTTATTGGGGGTGGGGTAAGCTTTATATTACTTCAAATCCATTTCAACTATTGAGCATTTTAATTCCGTTGATGCTGGGTGAGTGAATATTAACGTCGCACTGTTCAGCTACACGAGGGCTTTTGGCGACGGACCTCGTAATTTTGAAGCATGGTCAAGTGATGTGGACGACACCTTCCGTTGATGCTGGATTGTAATGAATCATGAAACCTGTATCATTTAGTACAAAAACATCTTGATACCCACTCAACTTTCCAGTCCACAAAATGCCACAGATCGACGAGTGAAATGCACATACTCTTGGAACTCACACAGAAGAAAATTATACACAATCTTTTAAATTTTGTAAATCTTAACATATCTTTTCCAATAGATTACCTTTCCTCTTACTAAGCTAGCTGTATACTTTTATCTGAGGCATTCTGTAAAAATGTGAAGGAGAATGTATTTATTAACGTCGCACTGTAAAGCAACACGAGAGGTATTGCCGACGGACCTCTTTAATTTTGAACCGCAGTCAAGTGACGAAGACGACACCTGAGCTGGCACCCCCTCTGCTAAGTACCACACCATACTAATGGGGTATTTTGAGTCTCGACAGAATTATCGTGCATCATTCCCCTCTATACAATCATACTGGGTCCTTAACCCGCGTGATGCTGACCACGAGTTCGTTACCGTAACCACTAGGCCAGGGATGGCGGACCATTGGCACGCGTGCCATTGATGGCACGTGACACAATATTTTGGGCACGCCATCGATTAAAACGATCAACCGCGATTGATTTTTCAATCAAGAAATTTTCTGTGAGATTTTCGCAGTTCAAAGAATTATCAGAAACGCTCAAGTTTATTGCGTACCCTGATGTGATATCATTTTATAAACTGAACTTGCCCCAATTCGATTGGATGGAAATTACAAAATTTGAAATGTGCAACTTATTAATTTCTAGCCTAGTTCAATAAGGATTCAAAAAATTATTGAAACAAGGAAAAAGTTAGAATTGATTGAAACAGCAATTTAAATAAAAATGCCAGTAACGAAATTTTAAAAACAGTAAATTTGATTCCACACACGTTAAACTGTTTGAAGAAGCAGGCTCATGCTATTTTAACCCTATTATCATCAACCTATGCCTACGCGTCATTATTTTCAGAGATAAATAACATTAAAGACTCGCTTAGAAACCATAGATTGGCAGATGACTCCAATTCAGCATGCATTCTGTGCTAAAAGTATATATAACACATGTTACCCAATCCTAATATAATTTATTTGTCATCTAATCTGCTACAGCAGAAATCACACTAATGTTACTTTATATAATTTGAATTACACGTTTAACTAAAACATTTACTACTATAAAATACAAACTGTATTTTTCTGTAGTAAATAAAGAGCTCTTCGTTGTTAGTGTTTATTTTCCCAATAATCACAAGTCAAAAAATTATTTTGGAAACAATGGCACGTTGCCTCACAAAGGTTTGCCACCCCCCCCCCTGCACTAGGCCATTGCAGCTGCATAAGAAAGGGAGATACTTATTATTAGCAATGCACCCCCCTTCTGGAGAAGAGATTCGATATTTTAAAAAACAAAACATACAAAAATGTATAAACGAAAGTAGTAAATTATTTAGAAAATCTAGCAACAAAGTTAAAAAAGACAATTTTATTAAATTTTATTTCTAAAAAAGTGAGTCGTTGTCTTATAGCTTTAGTTACGTTATTAAACCAACTTAGTCCGTGTTATTTTAAGACATGAAGCAACTTGGACCATCCTGTAAACGAGTCTGGGCAATGCTTCTCAAAACAATATGAAATCCGATTTTAAATATTAATTTATAAGGGATGTATCAGGGATATTCCTTAAAACCTAATTCAAAATTTCAGAAATATATTTTTCAATAAATAAATAAAAGAAAGAAAAAGTGATTTCGTATTTTCTTCTGCATATTTGAATTTGAAAAGAGAAAAACAATGCATCTAAATCTAGTGGAAGGAAATATTCTTTTATGTGGGTAGACCTCATTAAGCAATTTCTTAAAATTTTATAGGAATATATCAAAGAATGGAGAATGCTTATAATTGCGCACTATACAATACCATTTCTATTAGCATGTTAGTTTTTAAATTTTTTCGTTCGAATAAGTTTTAGAAGCAATGGTTTCGGTCAATTGTGGAAATCAATGGGCATTGTATCAAAGTTGTCATCAAGAAGCGATCTCATTGTAAACGTTGTCTTATCCACAGAGCATATAAAAGTTTTGGAAAATCTCTTGATTGCAATGAACATTCAAATTCAACACTCTGGGAACCAGATCGAACCGATGAATTTGCAGGGAAATATTCGTTTTGCTTTCTTGCTTTAGATTTAGAGTATTGATAACTTTATGGACTGTTGAATCATGTTGAATAAAACGCAGTAAAATCACTAATACATCATTGAAAATCTGTGGGTATACTCTTAGCATAATTTTATCACTGAGAATTCTTTTGGAAAAAATTAAAATATCTTAATTTTTTTTTCTAATTTTCATTTGAAAAGTACATTAAATAAATAAAACTATAGTTTTTTTAAAAAAACTAAAAAACAACCTTTTATAGTTAATCGAACTAAGTTGTAACTTAATCTTTTAGTCGCCAAATCTGGAAATGGGATCTGAGGATGGGAAATCGCTAATCCTGATGATCCTCATCTGGACAATGGAACTAAATTATTCTATTGTCATCGGTCCTGGACAAGTGAACAAAATTTCAAATTAATATGACCTTTTAAAGTGGGTAAAAATTGAGTTCAAAGGTACTGTTTCATACAAGCAAAGCTTGTAAAAGAATGTTAAAAAAAGATCTATTCATTCGATTGCTCCGTTCAGAATAGGAAAAGATTTTTAATTAGTAATTGTTTTTTAAAAACCCAATTTAAATTTTCAATTTAGAATTGGATGATTTTAAACCATTCAATTCTCGCCCCCCCCTCCACCTCCTTAATTCAAAAGGATTTTTAGTACAGTAATACCTCGACTTACACTCCTCCGACTTGCGTGATTTTCAAATCTCGTCGATTTGTCTTTTTTTCCCCTCCATCGCGTTAAAATTCACCCTTGCCAGGCAAATAAATTCAAAAGTGGATAGTGATGACGTTCAGGAACTGCTGGGGGCTGCGGTAGCCCAGTGGTTAAGGTATCGGACCATGGCAGGCATGTCATGAGTTCGAGCCCCGTACCACTAAAGACCCGCCGTGTAGGGCAGCGATGCACGTTAAATCTGTCGAGAGCTGAAACGTCCTCCCGTTGGTGTGGTGTGGTAGTTAGGAGAGGGGGGTGCCAGCTCAGGTGTCGTCCACGTCACTTGACCATGGTTCAAAATGACGTGGTCCGTCGCCAAAAGCCCTCGTGTAGCTGAACAGTGCGACGTTAATATTCACTCACTCACTCAGGAACTGCTGGAGTTCCACAATCAGGATCTGACAATTTATGAACTCATACAAATGCAAGAAATTAAAGAACGAGTTCCTATACCCACACAGCTCAGTTAGAAGATCGAATGATGGTTGGTAATTTGACAGGTTTTAGTTTAATTGAAAAAGGGTTACAAATTTTAGAAAATACTTACTCCAACGAAGAGCGTAAAAAATTATTAGCATACTAGGAAAAAAATTTGCGGGAGGAAAAAAAATCTTGAGCCGGCAGACTACTTAGATTTTATGAAACCTTCTACATGCAAATAAAATTGGTTTGTGATTTTGTATTTGTAATCTAATTATGTAGCGATTTAATCGATTTGTATCTAAGAATTTATTATTTTTTTCGTCTCCGTCCCCAACTAAAAATAATTTTTATGTATTTCTGTGCGCTAAATTATACTCCGACTTACACAAATTCCACTTAGGTGGTTATCACTCAGTTCTACCTATCGTGTAAGTTTGGGGTATTACTGTATTTATGAATTTCAGTTCTGAATAAGATTTTTTTCAGCATGCGCGTAAAATGTGCTTACAATTCAAACGCACCTGCAACGTTAATAAAAACTTCAACACTTGGGAAACAATAGGATTTTAAACCTTATCTAATGTAATATGAAAAAAATTTAAACCGAATGATTTATGATAAAAATAAAATAATGCGAATTACAATTTCTTTTTGCGTAGAGTTAGGTCAGAAGCTATTATTGTTGTAACAATTCAAGAAGTTGAAAGAAAGAGTCAGTTTTAGACTTAAGTTATTATACGGTAATAGTACTTACTAACTCTAACAATCACATAAGACTTATTTATTATAATTAAAAAGTATAAATAAAATTGATTTCGTTTTCATTATTAAGTCTAAAATTATTCGAAAAGGTGTGATTCTTAAGCTCCTAATTTAGGTAATAGTAATACCTTTAGCCCGGGATCACTAGTGCCTGTTTCTTCTCCATCATTGATCGAGGGTTGTTGAGAACACCGCAGGTTTTAACGCGTTTATTTAATTATGCAAAAAAAAAATTTAAGTCAATTATGATACATATTTATAAAGTACAAGATGTTTTTAAAAAAATTATAAAATTAATTAATTCATAAAATTAGTATACAAATCTCTTTTCGGAATTCTGAAAGGTTTTTCTTAAATTTGTGGTGTACAGAACACCCCGCGCGCCTTATCTCCGTTTAGCAGATTGTACTGTTCCCCTTTACAGTAAATATAAATTGTGTAATTAATTTCAAGTTAACACGCCCAAGAACAAAATAGTGGGTTTATAAAACTAAATATTCTAAAATGCTCGAATTTAAGATTACTATAACCATTGATCGTGATGACTTTATGTAAAAAATTCATATGTATAAGAAGATAAATGCTTATATTTTAATTTGGATAAGATATTAATTTTTTTTAATGCGTTAGGTTTTGTTTTGAAATAAAATTACGCATTTCCGCCATGATAATGTAAAAAAATTAGAATAGCAATTGCAAGCTCAAGAAGATGCATAGAAGCATCATAGGTAAAAATTATCGAATCGCTATTAGTTTAAAAATTTACATGATTTTTATTTGCGAACGAGCCTTTTGAAAAAGACCCGCTCAAGATAATTAGCATAAACAAAATTTTTTTGTATCTCTATCTACTTCAAAAAATAATATCAGTAAAAGCGGGTTAAAAGTTTCATGTTCACACACACAAATGCAAAATTATTCTCCCTCAATCATTTTCTTTTCACAGTACACTGTGTGACTTAGAATACTATGTTTTCAGCTGTTATATTTTTTGTACTGATTTAGAATGAATCTGTAGTTTAGAAACAACGTCATATAAACAGACGTTTAATCCTTATTTTTAGAAAAAGAATGGATTATTTTGAATTTCACATAGTAAGAAAAATTAGAATTGGTAAAGGATAAGTATTCGTTCCTTTTAGAGATCAGCGATTTGATTTTTATTGTGTGTAAATAATTTACGGGAAAAAAACTGAATTTAGATACAAAATTAATTTTTTTTTAAATACGGAATTTTGAGCATTAAAAAAAGATTTTGGTAGATAGCTATTATTTTTAAGGTTATCTGCTGTTTTTTTTTAATTTATCAGTTGCTTTTTACATAAATTTTTGCCTGCTGTTTTAAAAAACATAATTTGCTTTAGAACAATGACTAATTAATTTTTAAAAAGCTAACTTACTATTTTTCTATTATTTTAAGTAATTGAAATAGAGTTTTGATACTTTTATACAAGATGAATGTTCAAATGTAACGCGCGCGTGAATTGGAAAATATCACAGAAATCTTCAGTTTTGAACTGCAAGCTTTAGATTTAAAAAAAAAATTAGGTTTACATTATAGTTCATTTACAGTTAATATACGTTGATTTACAGATATTTGTGAAATAAATCATAAAATATAGTTAGCGAATTCTCTAAAGAAAATGTGTTTAAGAAATTAATGTGTGAAACAAACTTAGTAGAAATAACTCTTCTTACGATTATAACTTATATTATATAAATAATATGAAACCTAGGCTACCTTATGTAAGCAATCAAATATGAAATTGTTCAAAAATTACAATAGATCCAAATATCAGTAAAAGCTTTTATAATATATACCCATGCTCTATACTAAAAAATTTGTGTTGACAGCATTGCTTGAACAATAATTTTTTCGATACATGCGTGTATTTTTTTCATCTCTATAAAAGAAAAATATAATCTCTTCCTTTCCATTTTTTTTTTCTTTTGCTAAATTACCACATATGAAACAAAAATAACTCTTATTTACGAAAAGTTTTAAATTATGTGATATATTCAAGAATCATTATTTTTCGCTTGCGCTATTGATTTGGTATGATGTTTCGACAAAATATATTAAAAGTTATACAATAAGTAAAGATCAAAGCAAAATATATTAACGTAAAAAAATAACAATAGGTTGTTTAATTTAGAGTTCTTAAAAACAAATCTATGTTGGAACATATTTTCACTTCACAGCATTTTGTAAATACATAAAATTGCAAGCGACTGAATAGTAATGTACGTTTTGTTATTCAAATATACTTTGAATGGGGATGCAAAACAAGATCTTAGAAATCAAATAAAATCATTTGTACAAAAATAGCAGTCATGAAAATTTTCAATCATACATTGAAATAATCAGCAAATATTAGATAAAATGCTAAATTTCAGAATGTACTCACAGCTCTGGACTCGGAAGAAAAATGATATTTCATAAAATAAGACGCCTTTCACAATTGGACTATCCGAGAAATTTTTCCACCACCAATATTTTCAAGCTACACACTAAAATCTCAGCTCAAGATAAAAATAACCCACTACTTTCTCTTGAAAATCCTTTAGGGCTGACCAATCACGAAGTGCTTCGCAGGGGGTGGTTGAGAATATCCAGTGCAAAGTCGTAATACGATTATCGGTACTTTGTGTAATAGTTGACCCGCTGTAAATCTTTTGGTTTGAGTGACAAGGACGAATGTTTGAACGTCCAAAGGGGGCTGGACATTCCAGAAAGTATCCCCTGAAACAAGCCAATGAGAACGGGGTGTGGAATTTAAGAAAATTTTCCCCTTCAAGCATATAATGTGAAATTTTGTCTCCACTTTTGCGAGACTTAGTGTTTAGTTAATTTAGAAGTTTATAAAACTAATTGATAGAAAAATAGTGTACAGAGATAATTTCTTTCACATTATGGGCATATTCTTATTATATGATAGAAAAATTTAAGCGACTAAGAATTTTTAGTATTTTTCATTAACTCCCACATTGAATTTAATTTCGTGACCGCGATCGCCGAAGGGTAAAAAATGGTTTTAGTAATGAATTTGAATCTGCGTTGTTTAGTCCTAGTGCAGTGTACAGGGACTGATGTACGGTTAAATCCCTCGATATCTAATTCCTCGGTATGGTGTAAAAGCTTAGAGGTGTCACATGAATGTAGATCGAAATTACGAGGTTCATCTGCAATAGCCCTTTTGTTGGTTCTGAATGAGACTTAAATTAACAATCAAATTTGATTTCCTTGCGTATTTTAAGAACCTAAATTCAAAGCTAATTCGGGAATATTATCATTTACATTAATTTCTCTCCTTAAGTCTCTCTTTAATACATTGATTTTTGCAATTTAAATCTGATTACCTTTATTTGTTTATCAAAACTGCAGATACGCACGAATGGTTTCTGTGTGGTTGAATTAATTCACGTTTGCAATGCGATTCAATTCCGCGTTTTTCTGTGATAGTGCCTACCTGAACGCTTAAGTTTCCATACCTGTAGGTCTCCTAAATGTCAGCTATTTGATGCGTACACATGCTGCCGTTTACTAAAAATGTACTTGTCTATTAAAGTTACTGTAATCAATTGTATCGATTATTTGTAATCAATTGTTGCATTTTCTGGCAAGTAATATCAGAATTATAAAGTCTATCGCTAATACCCATGATGCTTGAGAGTCCGATATTAATAAATAATCAAATATATAAATCATACAACATATATAAATACAAATTATGTTCGGAATTCTTAACTCGGATGGATAAAATGTGCTTAGAAAGTATGAAAATGCATTTAAAATAAGTTCTACAAATACACATTTTCTATTTGAAAGAGCTTTATGAATAGCACTCTGTATGACGTTATGTATAACTTGTTTTCGATAGGGATAATTAAGACGTTGAAAAAATATACATTACTTATTTGCAGCGTTTTGAAAGAAAAATTATTTGTAAATGGGAAGGTTTATATTTGTAAACATTTAATCAGTTTTTAAAGCATAAGATTGGAATAAGGAGTTAGTATTCCAATTCAAAAATCTTAGAACAAATACATTTAAAAATTAGTATTGTTTTAAAATCCTATTATTGTGTACATTTGTTTTAAAATTCTTGAATTTCAGTCAGACATAGATGGTTGAGAGAAAGAAATAACAATCATATTAAGAAATTTAGTGAATATGAAAAATAGACTTCAATATACATCGAAATACTGTTTATTTAAAAGAAATGACATTCTGTAGACTTAAAAAAGGGGTTGTAATTCTAGAGATATACTATTTTTGCTAAAGCTTGATTGATTGATTATTAACGTCGCACTGTTTAGCTACACGAGGGCTTTTGGCGACGGACCACGTCATTTTGAACCATGGTCAAGTGACGTGGACGACACCTTGCTAAAGCTTGGAATAATACCTCAAATAAATGACTTAAAAATACAAGAACATTACATGCGATTTTTTTTAAGTTTCTTTGTAAAAAAGGGGCTGCGCGTTATACTATAAATATACCCTAAAAATTAAAAAAAAAAATGCAACTTGAAAGTATGGGTGCGCGTTATACACCGGTTTTTACGGTAGGCTTTTTTTTTAAAACTCATACCGTATGTGTGTAATAATCTTAAAATGTAAAACAAAAATAAAAAAAAGTATAAATTAGTATCATAAAACTTTGTAACAGTTGAGCAAAAGTTATTTTGTTTCGTTGACGAATAAAAAATGCAAGAAAGATTTTCTAACGGAATATAAAATAATTTATTTTGCGAAATTTCAATTCATTCCTAATTTGCATATTAGAATAAATTAAGGAATGAAGACACTCCAGAAGAAACATGTGAATTTCCTTCTAATCTAATATGAATTATTCATGTTGAGTGTGAGTGGGGGAAAAAATGCAATTGATAAGAAATTAAAATTGTACTTGATATATCTCAATTAACATTTTGGGAGAACTCAAAAAAAGTGTTTTAATGTTTGTGTAATAGTTAATAGAAAACCTGTTGAACTTCGATGTATTTTACAGATTATTTTGCAAAAGTTGTTATTTAAAAAGCTTGGACTTGTTTTCCCGCTTATAACAGCATAAGAAAATGAGAGAAATTTTTAAAGCTGAAAGACTTCGTATCACGCGAGTTAAATGGCAAATGGTCATGATATAAATTAATTTATCATGTACAGGTATCCAAGAGTACAGTAGGCTACAATAAAGTTGATATGAATAAAAAGAGTAACAAACTGGAGATTTTTTTCACACAAAAATCTGAAGGGGAACGTATTTGGATCATTTTAGATTGCGTATACTTTTATTTTCTCTAGGGAGTGAATAAGTGTTTATTAATGTCGCATTATAATAATACACGAGGGCTATTGGCGACGGACCTCGTAATTTTGAACTATGGTCAAGTGATGAGGACGACACCTGAGCTGCCCCTCCCTTTCCTAACTACCACGCTATCGGAAAGACTTAGGACCTCGACAGATTTAATGTACATCCACCCCTCTACAGGGAAGGTCTTTAGTAGGACTTGGACTCGAACTTATGACATACCGGCCACAAGTTCATGAGTATAATTACTATGATACCGCGACCACTTTTTAAATTTGAAATCCTAAATCCTTCAAATTTGAAATGAGGTTGATAATTCCAAAAAATTTTAACAGCGAAAAAGGAAAGATTGAAAGCGTTGTAAAAAATAGATGCTTATTAATACATCTAAAAGACGTTTTAGTGTATGAGAACTGTTTAATAACGCATTTTATCAATGATATTAATATATCTTGTGGCAGAAAATTTAATTTTATCTATTATTTTTATTTCATATATATATATATACCGTAAAATCCGGAGTATAATGCGCAGCGTCGTATAACACGCATCTATACTTTCAAGCTGCATTTTTTAATTTTTAGGTAAATTCTCTGTATAACGCGCACCCTCTTTTTTACGAAGAAACCTGAAATTTACGGGTGCAATTCTCTTATGTTTTGAAGCCATTTATTCAAAGTATTATCCCAAATTTTTGAAAAAAAACAGTATACTTCAAGAGTTACAACTCTTTAAGTTCATAAAGAATATCACATTTATTTTAAATAAACAGTACTTCGATCTATACAGATGTCTATTTTTTTTTATGCTCATTTCATTTTTATTTTTAAAGCTATTATTTTTATACCCGGCGTATAACGCGCACCCGCAAATTTCGATCTTACTTTTTATATTAAAAGTACGTGTTATATGCCGGATTTTTTTTTACGGTATATATATATATATATTCTAGAAGAAATCTCACAAGTGCGAAGATTAAAATAACTTTAAAACGTTGAAAAAAAATAAAATCCATGTTATATATAGTAAGAATATGCGATTTAAATGTGAAGCGTGATATGGTTCCACAGTTAAGCTTTACTTGAATCACAAAAATTGTGCTAAGTATATTATAAGCTTGAAAAAAATATTAGATAATAAGAATGAAGGCAAGTTATGAAGATCTTAGTTCTAGTGTGCATATTAATAGTTGCCTTTCTTAATATTTAACGCAATTAGAACTTCAGTGTTTTTAATTCTGTCTCTAAATATAAAGTACATCAATCAACTCAATGCATGTAGGAGGAATTTTAATTTCCTTTTCTCCACTCGCAACTCGTGTACATATACGACACCGCCTCACTTTTGTTCCACAACTTCTCTCAAAAGAACCACAACCCTTACTAACCATTACCTTCTTCTCTCTTTTCCCACATTGTTTAAACCCACGGCCGAGTGCATTTTTTATCCACCCTCTTTCTCAACCCCACTCCCTTTCGTGTTATTTACTTTTCCTCCCAAGTCAACACTCGGTAATTGAAAAGGTCGGCCTCCCTCCTCAAGCCCTCGACTCCAATGAGTAGGTCCGTGATTAAAAATGCAAATCGGGGCTGCCCCGGGCGTCATGCGCGCCCCGGGCGGGATAAATTAAAATCTCGCACACAGAATGCACCTTATAATTTATGCAGATGTGCACTCTTTGCAGTCGAATGGCTCCCACAGCTGCGTCTCGCTGAATATGCATCAGGATGACTTTTAAGCCCTGGGTTGAGAGGGAAGGAGGGCTGCAGTGTAATATATTCGGGAATATTATTAGGAAGGTGAATCGGAGGTGTTTTGTTTTGAGGCGGTTGAATTATGAAGGGTCTTGTGAGGAATGGTAATCTTTGGCGGTAATTATGAGAGGGAAAAGATAGTTGAGGGCGAGTTCCTTGGAGACGACTTGGAAAAGTTACAGAATCTTACGGATTTCTTTTTTTTTTTTCCTTCGAGTGTCATATCTATAATTCAAATTTCGGGGTATTTTTCTTATTAAATGGATGTAATTGTGAAAATAATTTCAAGCTCTATCACTCATATAAAGAATCTGGCATCATTAACTTCATCAAAATACAACGCATTAACCCGTTCAGGACCATGATCAGATATATGTGATGGATTTCAGGGTTCATGGTATCATAGGTGAAATTTCCCGTTTTGAGGACCGTGGTCACACTGGTGTGTTCTGAAATTGGAACGCATGGAATTTGGAACGATTATAAATTATAAATTTCGGCATATTTTATCACAGTAGTGATTTTAAATGAATTTTAAATAGAATTAAGCTTAACAGGATAAATCGTCCAGTCCTGAATAGGTTAAATGGGCAGGTCACATTGTCAGAATGTAACAAGACCACATCACGCACCACAAAAAAGCCTTCAATGCTCAACCATTTGGCACATGAAGAGGAGAAGGCAGGCAAAATTTTAGATGGATTGATGGCCTAGAAAAAGATATCCTAGTTTTGAGAACTAAGAGTTGTAGAACACTAGCAGGAGGAAGGCTTGCCTGGAAAAAGGCTTCTTGAGAAAGTCAAGGCCCACTCTGTGCTGTCGAGCCCCTGAGGAAGGAAGGAAGTGTGAAAAGTGTTTGTTTAATATTGATAGAGATAAATTTTTCCACAATAAAATAATCATAATCGTTGCTGTAAGAAAATATTTCTGGCAAAACCCATGAGAAATAACCTCGGGGCAGACCCCTGATAAGATGGATGGATTGTGCTAAAAAAAGATCTCTATATTTTAAAGGTCAAAAAACTGGAAAACAGTTGTCAAAAGTAGAGATGTTTAGAGAAAACTTCTGGAGAAGGCGAGTACCCACCCATGGCTGTTGATCCATTGAAAAAGAAGACAATCATCATAAACCAAATAAAGGAAAGGTTCCAAAAGTTTCAGAGCCTCCACGGTAGTCCACTGGTTATGGTCACGAGATCACGCTCGGTGTGTGAGCCCTAGTACCACTGAAGACTCCGCGCCATATAGAGAGGTTGATAAATTAATCTGTCGTGGCTCTATGCCCTTGGTGTGGTAGTTTGGGAGGGGGACATCTCAGATGCTATCATCTTCACTAGACTGAGATTCAAAATTATGAGTTCCGTCATACCTCTTGCATTGCTTTATAGCGCAATGTTAATTAGCATTCACTCTTCAAATTTTGGGAATATTCGTAGAGCTTCTGAATCGTAACAATGCATTTTCAAGTCAAACTGGATTTTTTTAAATAAAAGAAGTGTAGTTTTTTTTTTAATTTAGAAAAAGAATATATTGAGAATATATAATTTTCAAGCAAGATACCACGACAGTTTAATCCAAAAATAATTCAATAATTTGCTTGTGGTGAAACGCGATTAATTAGGATGGAAAAAGAATTGTAAAGATAAGGACAGGTAAAGGTTGATAAAGAATTTTAAACATTTAAAATGTATATTCAATAAAATGAATATCTTAATACATCCTTTTAAGGGAAACTTCGGAAATCGAACGTCTTGTTTTGAAAATGTTTAGGAATCATACAATAGCTAAAAAATATTCAACGACAGATGGACTGATTTGTGTGTGTGTGTGCGTGCGCACAATAATTTTTTTTTTCAATTAAAACGGGTGAGTTTTTTGAAGTTCTGTTTTTTGACAAACATTTTTAAAATGGGTAATTTTTAATTATTTAAAATCAGTTTTTAAACTATTTTCGTACTGCAAAAGAAAAATATATAATCTAAATTTTTTTTACCCTCAATACTTCACAGAAGTTGTTGTTTGCACGTTTTAGAGAAAAATACTAACAAAACTTAATTAGATATTAAAATATACCACTATTTTACGTATAAAATTACGATTTGGTGCATAAATTCTGAAGGTAAAAAAATATATATTTGTATATATCTCATTATAAAATATTTAATTCTTTTAAAGAGAATTATATATATAATTGTCTGGTGTTGCATTCAAAATTAAAAGCATTTTTTCCCCTCCTCCTTCTTAAAAAAAATAATTCCATAGTAATTTTTTTTTCTTTTAGTGGTCAAAGTTGACAAAAATTTCCCTTTCTTTTTTTTAAAAGTGGTATTGATTAACCAGACGTTACTCACAAAATTTCTTCTTTATCCAAATCAAACTGAAGATGAAAAGACCCCATTGAATATATTAAGGCTGCAATATAAGAAAACAACAAAACTCCTCAAGAGATATATGAACGAAATTTATTGAGGCGCTCCCATTGAGAGAAAGAAGCAACAACAAATCGTTTCTGCGCAAGCGTGGGCATTCCATGAAGTTGAAGTTATAGTGTATCTCTTTTTACGGGACGACTATCGTCCCAATAACCGTGTCTGGCAACGAGCCGTGGATGATGACCGGAATGACGAGATAAATTTCCCGCCGACTTCTCACAGAAAAAGGAGATGGAAAGCACACTAAAAACATTCATGTGCCTCTTGTTACAGCTATAAAGAGAACATCGTTCTTAAATGCGCCTGGAAGCCATAAGTTTGCGTTTGTTCGATTGCTCCAGAATATTTGGCTGCTGGGAAAAAGGTAAAAATAAACGCTTAGATCTCTGCTTACAACTGCGAAGAGATATTATGAAAAATAAGAGCCGCTCTTTGTAGATTAAGGTTGAAGCGAGGGCTTTTTGAAGTGTTTAATGGCGGATGAAGGTTTCTTTACTGTCTTTTTTTTCGATGGACATTTATTAATAAATTTTCTTATAAATCTTGGGGGATGGGGGAGAATTGGCGGGACATCAATTACTTCGTGATAGTTTAAGGTGACGAACTGAATCTATTGTCATAACTGTGGGCCTCCTGTGTATCAAGAACACTATTTTTTTATGATACAATATACAGTTGGACTTCTATAAAACGAAGTCGCTAAATCCCGGGAAAAGTTCGTTATATGGAAAATTCGTTATATAGAGGTTCATTTTTTAATATACTTTATATATAAACCACATAAAACAAATTTTAAATTCATAAACACTATATATTAAAAAAGTAATTATTCGCAACTTTTTTAAAATTAATATATGTTTATTTTATATATCTTACCCATCAAAAAAGAAAGAAAAACGAATGTCGAAGAATTAACTGTATTTTTAATACTAAGAAAATAATTTTATACTAAAATTAAGGAATTTTATAAGGATATTTTATAATTTAATGCAGTGATTCCTCAAAGTGGTCTATATAGACCCCCGGGGGTCTATAATGACCTGCAAGGGGTCCACGTCAGCAAAAAAATAATTTGGGGGGTCCATGTGGTGTAAATGGGGGTCTACGATAGTGGCTCTCATTAAACCAGATCTTAGCTTTAATTTTATTAAAAGAAAATTTAATTAAGTGGAAACCAGTATTACCTATTTAACATATTTATATACTAAATTGAATGAATTCACAAGGCACCAGCATAAATTTTATTAAAATAAGGACCGTATTTCAGCCTTTCTTGCCAAAATTAAACTAAAGGAATATAATAATGGACGTTGCAAATTTTCCCAGTTTCTCATTTGTCACAAACAATCCACCAGGAAAAAGACGTTTTAACCTATGTTCAACATTTAAATGCTCTTTTTTTAGATTTTGAAACTACGATTGAGAATGTGTTATGACTATCGAAATACCACAGTAGGCAATGAATTACTATGGTCGCTTTGAAAAGAAAAATGTCAGTTTACAAGAATTAGGCACTAACGCAGATCTTAAAGTAAAGTTTAGAAACGAATGTCAATAATTTTGGCTTTAAAAAGATATACCTGTTATTTATTCCATATTATGGAATATCTTGAGAAAGCCTTTAATTGTTTTTTCAATTGAGAAGGAGTTAGAGAGCGCTCGCCAATCTCCAAAACAAAAAAAGAAAGAAAAGACTGGATACTATTAACCGAGGAGACATTTAGGGTTAAAATCTGACAAGATTGATGTCAAATGTTGAAAATTTTTTATTGCATCCCCTAATTCATCCCTCCCACTAATAGCATTTGTTCGTTGTACAGTTATTTTATCTATTAATTAAATTTTAATTTAATTAACATGTGCTTTCTTAACTATTAAACACTATACCTCCCTACAGTTAAAAATTTAAATCCTTTAAAGGAAGTAGCTCTATACCTGCTGTCAAAATTACATTTAAGTTGATGAATTTGCAAAAATTTAATATTAGGTAAGTAGGGGTCTACCCCAAACCGAAAAACCTAAGGAGTCTATGAGGCAAAAATGTTTGAGAACCTCTGATTTAAAGCATACAAGTAATATTAAACACACATTGCTTTATAATTAGAAAACGGGGACACGGGGCAACTCCACTGAAGGTGAAAGATGATATCGAAGATGTTTCTAGTGAACTGGGCAATGGGAGTTCAAAGTTGCACTTTTTGGATGAAACGTCCAGAACTATATTGCTCTCGGCGAGTTAAGATCTAAGCAAGATGTATGACCGCTATAAAATGTGTTAAAGAGAAAATAACTTGAAATTTAGAACAAAAACTGAAGCATTGCGTTACTTTTCCTGTCTACATTTATAAGAGTATTACATTAGTGTAAATGCGTATTTTATTTTTTTTTTATAATGTCTTAATGTATTTTGGTTTTCTTCCTTTCAGCAAATTAATAATTTTTTAAATAATCTGTTATTTTCGATAAGCTCGCGCTCACGTAGGGTTATGCCCGCCTAGAAGGGTGCGCCCCACAGTTTGAGAATCGCTGGCTCGTAATGAAAGATAATAAAAGTTTATTTCGGTTGCTTGATAATTTTTTTCCTCGTACTTTATAAATTATGATAAACTGTTTGAAATACTATTTTGTTTTGGCAAAATGCATTTAGTCTTAGCCATCATATTTCATAATGTTTTCGAAAAGAAGCAGCCCCCCCCCCGGCCACACACACCTTTTCTTTTTTTCTCTATTTCAGTTTTCTTATATGCAACATTGAATAATTACACACA